>MU123919.1:7487-51022 GCA_014904935.1 Melanogaster broomeanus | reverse complement strand
CCCACAACCATATCCATGAGGGAGGGTCAAATCAAGTTGTACAGGGTAACCGGTGGGGTAATCGCATGCCGTCCTTCGGGTATAGAGGTTGTGCCACTGGACCAGTGCGTGCTCGACGCCCACGACAGATCGATCATGTGTCGGCGCGCATTGGCATACCAGGGATCGTAGAGCCTTGATAATTGTGTGAGTGATTCTGTGGATGTCGTGTGTATGGCCAGTCCTGCGGCCAAGAGATGCATAAATAAATAAAAAGCAGGGAAGTGCAAAAAAGCGAAGCGCAGGGAACGACAAGGAGTGAATTAAGCAAGAATTTGGATATGAGTGTTTAAAAATGAGAGCGGATGGAATTTCAGAGTGAAGCTGGAAGAAAAATTGGTGGCAATCGAGAGGACTGGGGCGGGGACTTTTATATGTCTGGGGAAGGTCAAAGCAAAGTCAAAGCGGTTGCTGTGGCGAAGCATACGCCACCTCCTTTGTGCGATTGTCCAAGTGGACACACTCGATGGGCATATCCACAGATAAGAAAGACCTATGACTCGAGCCTCGAGGTACTTGTTTGTCGTGGGGGACTCGGGTGGACCTGCCCAAGATATTATTGCTCACCGTTTCTGCACTCCGACACGCGCGCATCCGATCCATAGTCTGTACTGAAGTGGAGTACTTACACGAGGTTGCCCACAGGCCAACAAAGGAAGGAAGACAGGTGTACATAATACTTAGACTGGTCCCAGTTGTTTGTTTTTCCATCAATGCTTCCGTTTGTCCATACTCCGCCAATTCCGCCACCGGTTGACTGGTTGACTGGTTGACGATGGATCCATTAAAGAAGTCCTCGATACTGTTTAGGCCTGGAGTCATCGGATGAATAGCACAAGGCAAGGAGTTCAGCATTACAGAACGCTTTTTGGCATGTGATCCCGAACAATGGAGCATCCATAAGGGCGCGCTTTCTGAAGAACAGTGGGCAGTTCAAACAAGGTCAAGACCCCCCAGAATGGGTTAATGGTGGACGTAGTAAGAACGCCCACAAAAAAACCTATAACAACGCATCAGCCCTCCTGCATGGCGTCTTGGTCCTCTTTCGGGGACTCCGGTCCACCCATACTCATGCCTTCGAGTCCAAATTCACACGACGCACGTCCAATGTCCGCATATTGATCAACACCAGAACCCCTGTCTCAGAGAAGCTTGGTACCAGGACCACCCTGCATCGCCTCAACGCCTTCTTCTCGCCACCATGCTCTGGGCCCACCAACGCCGTGTCGAACTTTGCCATGCCACCAATGATGTAGATATCGGGTGTTTCTTTCAGGACGAATGGATCTCGTTCGCGATATGGGTGGCACCACAACGTGTCCGGTGCGGTTGGGGCGATTATGTCGCCACCTCAGTGTCATCGCGGCAATAGAAACGGGCGTGAAAGGCGGTGTGGGGGAAGTACTTGTACATGTCAAGGACTGGTTGACCAGACGTCACCAATAAGCTTCGGGTCACTGGAGATCTGCCAATCATTGATGCCGAAGGACCAACTCCTTCTAATGTCGATGTTCCCAAGTCTGTCCCGCACCGCACACGGATCCAAGCAGGGTTTGTCTCGCAATAGAATGTTTCGAAACTTGCTGCTCTGCCGAACATGGCCCGGGGAAAGGGTTGTTGTGGTAAAATCGCCCCTGACGGATCGTCTGTGCCGGGCAAGATATGCACAGGAAGAGCTGACACTAGATCTTGAAGATGAGCAGAGAGTGTTGAATTAGGGTGTGGCGAGAAATTAGGTTGTATAGCGGCGCCAAATTTTTTCTATTTATGCCAGTATCAGGCACCTGTGCAAGAGAGGTGTAGTGACTCACAGATTTCTTGTTTTCTTCCTCGTCACCGTTTTCACCGTCAGGCACTGACGACAGTGAGTTTCCCGCGATGACGAGGCGTGTTATTTGTGACGCGAGCATCTGATCATCACGCCCACCCGCCTCTCCGGACAGATACTCCACAAGCATTTGAATCTGCGCGTCAGCGGGTGACTCTGCGCCGATAGATAGGCCTGATACTACGGCCAAGTACTCATCCCTGTGCGCGGTACTGCTGCTGGAAGTTGATCGATCGGGCAGGTGCAAAGGGTCGATTGTAAGAAGACTCACCTACTATCCACATCCATACTATCATCATTGGTACTAACCACTTCGGCAAATGGTGCGAGATCGGCAGAACAAGTGTCGATGACTTCGAAATCTCCACTTGGTGTTTCCATACCAAGTGCAGCCATGATAACTCCGGTGACTAAACGTGTTGACTTTAGTCGGTCGCCCACAAGTTTGATACGACCAGACTCGTCTTCCAGCATGATGCTATCTTCGTCTGAATAAAACTTTTCTCGGGGTGGCGGCGGAGGTAATGAGTGCTTGAAAAGGATAAGTACATCAATGACCTGGTATTTGATCTGGCACTTGCATCTCGGCCCAAATCTTCCAGGACGTTGGGCTTCAGTGGCATGTCCATGTAGACGGTGCCTAACACCCAACAGAGCTGCGACTTGACGACGTCGAGTACTCTTGGGACACACACAGGGCTTCCTAGTCGCATTCCGTTAGTTGTCACTTTGTCTTAAAATAATGCCACCGACCTTTAAGGTCCTTCCACCTTGCCATTGCGCGTTCAAACACGGGCTTTTTCAGCATCGTAAGTCTTGTGAAGTAGATGTTGGAGTATTGGTGCTTATAGGACTTGTTTTTGGCATCTATGATGAAAGACGGGGTGCTCGGTGTTTGATCTAACACTGCACTCGTATGTCTTGTCGGAGGTGAAGGTGGGGTTGTGCTACGAACGATAGTAAATAGATTGATGGCGGCAACAGTAAGGATCAGTCCTACAGAGCTTCCATGCGAGACATGAGTATTTGAGTCCTCGAGCAATTCTGCAGCTCGACACTGAACAGCTACTTGTAAGCAACTATGTTACCAAGTTATGTCCCCCCCTCCAACCAATTTGTTTATGTTTGGCATAATATTGACACTGAGGACAATTGATTTCACCTTGTGTAAATTATCCTCTCGCACCTGGTAGAAATTCTGTCTCTCACTCAGCGAAGTTCGTTAGAGGTCTTATTGTTTGGTGACATGAGGGTCGATACGAGCGTCACTGAGATCTGAGCGAGCGCTCCCTCTGTTCAGTTTTTCTGATCTCGTTCCCATCGTCACCAGTGGCTTTTTTCGACTCGTTGTCGGCAGCTTGTTGCTTCTAACCAGCAGGGACGCAAGACTGCGCGTTGGACATTACAGTAATATCTTCGTTAACATCAAAGTGTCGTCTATACTTGTCCCTCCTGCCAGCCCAACTGTGTTCGTCTGCCGAAACGCGCAAGAAGGCATGATTTTTACGGAAATATCCCATGTCGTCATAGTGATCACTGCGGATCGATCCCTGACTAGGACTGGTGAACACGCCTGGAGCATAAAACAGCCTCACCAATGTGGACTAACATTCGTGCGTGCTGTGCCCGCTCCTCAAGCCGTGATACTTATCGAGATGATCTTGACAAGATGTTGGGGATCCGCTGGAAGTGACTAACACTATGAAGGCTTCAGGGCGATCTTTGGGCGCGCATCGTACATCTATCTGCGCCTTCAGCGCCCTGGCAATGACCTCGCTCCCATCATCAAACACGCTTCTTTGCGTATCCATCCGCATGATAGCTTCTCAGCGCCCAACATTGATCGAAAAACCCGAGGTCCCACATCTAGACTCCACCAGTTTGGAAACGGGGTCTCTTCGACCCATGGCCAACAAAATAGACATTCGTCATGCATCATGTTCCAATGCATTTCCTTCTATGGGAATCATTGCACCTCCTTTGATTACGTAACAGGACATGTCAGATCGAAATATAAAGTGGGTAATCGCCCCCTCTTGACTTCTCCACCCACTCTCAAATGTCTCTGTCAAAGGTATCTTTCGCCATTTCAAAACGGTCATTTCTCCTTGCTAACCTTGTGACGTATAGCACATCAACCCCGAGAGGCTCATTCGCGAGTCCAAGGTCGATATCACGGCCGTTCCGCTGCCATCATACTCACACTCACGTTGTTTTATTGATTAGGACAAGAAGCATCGCTACCACCACTTGACCAACGTCAATACAGTTTCTCACCCCTACGGTGCACGTTACGGAACACAGTCTATCCCAAAGTTCCACTTACCATCCAAAGGATCGAGCGCCGAGAGTACATATCAGCTCATTCACGATGAGTTATGCCTCGATGGCTCCCCAAGCCTCAAGTTAGTGTAGTGGATATTTGATGGCTTAGCAAACGTTTGACGCAACTCTGCAGCCTCGCGTCGTTTGTGCACACATGGATGCCGGAGCCCGCTAACAAACTCATGTTAGAGAACATGTCCAAAAACCTGATCGACCAGGATGAATATCCCGCGACCCGTTCGTACGATAATGCCGATCAGAACCAGTAACTGACGTTTGCATATCAGAGCTTATCCACACCCGTTGCGTCTCCATCCTTGCCGATCTTTGGCATGCGCCTTCTACCCATCAAGCCATTGGTACTGCAACCACAGGCTCTTCAGAAGCTATTCAACTCGGAGGTCTTGCCATGAAACGTATCTGGCAGGAACGCCGCAAGGCTGCTGGCAAGTCCATCCATGAGCCTGGTCCCAACATTGTCATGGGGGCAAACGCCCAAGTTGCGCTCGAGAAATTTGCGCGCTACTTCGAGGTCGAATGCCGCCTGGTTCCAGTCAGCGCTGAGAGCAAGTACAGGCTCGACCCCAAGAAAGCCATGGAATATGTCGACGAAAATACAATTGGTGTATATGTTATTCTCGGCAGCACGTACACAGGTCACTATGAACCAGTCAAGGAAATGGCGGATCTACTTGATGAATACGAAAAGCAGACTGGTTACTCCGTCCCCATTCACGGTTGGTCCACTTGTGTCTGGTAGCTTCTATCACTGATGCACGGATGTCTAGTTGATGGGGCATCAGGCGCGTTCATTGCACCATTTGCCCACCCGAAACTTCTATGGGACTTCAAGATTCCCCGTGTCGTGTCCATTAACACCTCTGGTCACAAATTTGGTCTCGCATACGTCGGTGTCGGGTGGGTTGTATGGCGATCGAAGGAATTCCTGCCAAAAGATCTTATATTCGAGCTTCACTACCTCGGATCTATCGAATACTCGTTCTCACTCAACTTTTCTCGCCCTGCAGCACCGATTATTGCCCAGTACTTCAACTTTCTGCATCTCGGCTTTGAGGGTTACCGCGCTATTGCTCTAGATGATCTGCAGAATGCACGGCTTTTTAGTCGCGCTCTTGAGCGTACCGGATGGTACACCGTCTTGAGCGACATTCACAGGCTGAAATCCGATTCATTGACGACGAAAGGTGCCCAAGCTACAGTTGGCATTAACGAAGAAAATCCAGAGGTACGTTCACCCTGCTTAGTCCGGTCGATCCTTGATACTTATATTTTACAGAATTTCGTCGAGGGTCTTCCGGTCGTGTCCTTCCGCTTCTCGGACAGCTTCCAGGAGCAGTATCCCGAAATCCAGCAGAAATGGGTCCAGACCCTACTCCGAGCCAAGGGATGGATTGTGCCTAATTACGAACTTCCACCCAACCTAGAGAACGTCCAGATCTTGAGAGTGGTCGTTAGAGAAAACTGCACGGAGGCGGTGAGAATTTTATGTCGCTGACTGGTGCAATGCTCATTGCTTTCCACCAGCTTATTGACCACCTTATTGTTGACATCGTGAGTGCAAGCACGAGTTGTAGTTTCTCTTACTGACCGTCATCCCTGCAGGTTGAAATCACGCAAGACCTGATTGATCGCGGCTCTTCGACACATGCCCTCGATATGTTGGGTAATAATCACAAGACTGTCATTGGGCGGATGGATGAGGGCTCTGGAGCGGATTCTTCGGGCACGTACGCGAAGCAGTGCTAAAGCGTAACAATAAGATAGGCGCAGAAATGGTTCGCATCGTCCAGATACAGGTTGTATTGTATGTGTACTATGTGTGTTGTTAAAGACCATCTCATGGTGTGGATGAGTTGTCGTTCCCAATTTGCCAAATATGGCATGTGAAATCTGACGAAATGCCTATGCTTTTGAGCTCAACCTGCAGTATTAACTAACTCCAGCTTATAGCACGTACAAGCTGTAACATGGGAGGGCCCAACTTGGAGGTATTCAAGTTCGGGATCTATCTTTTTGTACCTGTGTTTGCCCTTTTGCACTTCGGCGACCCACAATGGTATCACGACAACGTCCTACCCGTACGTGCTTCACCCGCACCTCATACTGTTGTCTAAGATCCTGTTTCCCGGCAGTACAAGGACCATCTGTTCCCTTCCGCTGATAAAACCAATAAAGTACGTCCATTGGACTCACTTACGCACTCATATCTCATGCATGTTCGTTTGCCAGCGTCTACCGACCGATCAGGAGGCCGTACGAAGCGAGTTGGCGCGAATTAAAGCTGACAAGCTCGCAAGGAAGATGGAGCGAGCGAGAGAAGCTGAAGCTGAAATACCCTCTGCACAAACGTCACGAGGGTGGTTCAGGTCGTGGTGGTGAAGAAAGTGAGTCTGCCACTGCATGACCATATATGCGGAACAGCTTACACGATTGCCCTGCTAGTGTTCTCTGATATTGAAGGCGTCTTTCGCCGGTCAGCATGCCATTCTAGGCTCGGTATCTACTACTCCTGTAACGTCGTATCTACTCACAAATGGCTCATAACTCGCACCTCACACCCATATCATTTTGGCACACGGAATTCTGTTCCGTTGCAAACGATCCGCCACTCCTTCTCTACTTTTGCAGCTTGGTCCAAGATCTGACCATACTCCATCAATTCCTCGAACGTAACTTTGACACCACCGCAAACAACGAAAACGACCGTCTTCTTCCGCTTTTCATCAGTAGAAAGCTCTGACATTGGATCTAAGATACGCCAGAACATCTCGTGGTTGTAGGCGGCGGACATGGTCGTCGAACATGCGAGCTCAACCAGGAACTTGTGTTCATCTGCAGTAGCTTGTGAGAATAGCCTTCGAATATAGTCTCAGATGAGTCACCTCCGAATTCTCGTGCGGCAAACATGGCCAGCTCATCGGGAATGCACACACATTTTACTTTCCCGCCATGGTTCAGCGCCATACGCACCACTGCGGCGGCAGGCGAAGTCGCTCCTAGAGAAGCGGCGCGCGAGGTCAAAGCACGCATGTATGGAACCGCGACTTCGTGTTCCTCGTTCGTTTCCACGGTATATGGTGCATCAGGGGGTATCGTTATGGGAAACATTTGCGTTTCTGAACTGAACCCATGCGTATTCAGTGAGTTGGCATGGTAGAAACAATTGGACCCATGAGTCTCCAGGGCGACGATCGGAACTTAATGTGGAGTTGAGTTCTCATATCATCGCTCATACGTTGACTGGAAGACGGACCGTTATCCCAACCTACTGTCTGGCACCCGAGGAGAACACCACCAATCATGCCGCCACCGCCAACCGAGCATAGTATTGCATCTGGCTGTTCAAGAAGCTGGGATTTCATCTCCTTCACCATCGAGGAGTGCCCTTTCCAAAGAACTGGATCGTCGTACGAGGACAGGACGACGCTAAACGGACTTGAATCAGAAAAGTGTTCGACTGTAGATGGGCAACTACACACGCATTAGGGTCCCCTCTAGCTGCTTCGCACATAGCCTTCAATGCCTCCGAGTAGATTTGGCCAACCAAAACCACCTTCGCGTCTTGCTTTCGCAGCATGTCTTGCGTGTCCTTGGCCACAACAACAGGGAGGTACACGGTACATCTGATTCCCAGTTTTCGTGCGGCAACTGCGGCGGCAAGGCCAGCATTTCCAGATGATGCAATGAGAATGTGCAGGGCAGGGCCGTACTGGGCTTTACATTCCTGAAGTCGGAGTGAAATGCCCCGATATTTAAAAGACTGGGATGGCTGGAGGTTCTGTGGGATTGGAATAGGTAGGGATTCCATGATTTCGGCCGAAGGTGAGTTCCTCTGTGATCCAAGCCATCTATGCTACTCTCACCTCAAGCTTCAGATAAGCTGAACATCCCAGGCGGTCGGAAATGTGACTTGAATAGATCAATGGTGTTTCTATCCAGATACTGCCGGACGGCACGTCCTCGAAGCTCATATGGAAGGCTATTGGAATATCTGAACCTGTTAGGTCTAAGGTCGCCTTAGTATGTGCCTGATAGTACTGCTTATAAACAACTGATGGCAGTCGGAGATATTGTAGGATAGGCGATCAGCACGTGACCAACAGACGCGTCGTGTCCAACCCGCAGCCGTTGGATCAGTATTTCAGGGTGGGACATTTTGAATTTGAGAATCGTTTTGGAAACATTGATCATGACTTCTTCCCGCAACTTCCCAGATTATGGTCAAAAATAATATCTCGGTCCGTTGCCAGAGATCATGTTATTGATCGATGCTTTAAATCCCTCTCTCATTAACATGATCGTCTCAGTGCCTAGTGATTCCTAATTAGTAAGTTCAGCGTTTAACGTTCAACCGCAGTTTATGGCCGCTCAAACCCAGGGTCAGAAACAAGTGAAGACCGAGCCACACGACGTTTCTCCTTCAGGTGATATCATGATCAGAGGAGATACCTTGGGGTGTGTTGTCTCTCGATCGCTGTGAGAAAACAACTGTTCGGCTCTCTACAGCAGGTCCACTGTTGTGCTTCACTCCACTCAGCCACGCGCATGCCACGGCAGACGTTGGTTCTCAGTCGTGTAGTATATACTGTATTAGCAACTCTGAATCTCAGAGACTCAGTGTCGTTGAATATTGAATTTTTGGTGGTGGCCAACTTGCCGTTTTTAGAAGTGGCTGTGCCGAGCCTCGCCTGTGTAATTACCAGCGACGGAACTCAAGTACTCAAGTACTCACCATCATAGACCGTTCTGTCAAACTGAGCGCTGATTAGTAACGGTTCAACAATGTTTGCAAAGCTCCCTCAGAAACTTACAGCCCCATTTGGTCTTTTGACCGATGAAGCCAAGCTGGCTTTCCGCAGTCGACCCGAAGGAATCTCCAAGCTAATAACCACCAGGGTACGCCGTGCGCCAGTTCTATTGACGGAGCTCACGCCTTCACCATGCCGTAGAACATACCTGAAGCGGATACTTATTGGGATCAGGTTCGTCCTACATACCTGAACTCTGGCAGAGGACCCGCACTTACCGTAAACAGTATCTCACATTGTTCGACACGCCTTCAGATGTGTTCTCCCTCATTTCCCCACACGATAGTACGTAGGTGCAGTATGGCTTTGTATGCATCAGGGCTCAAGATTGTTTGTCTAGTTCGTCGTGCATTATTCGACGCACCTGAAAATGTCGCTACGTTAATACGTGTTCTAACATCGAGATTGTTCAACCTCGTTTCTGATCACACGTTTCCCTCTTCATCCGGTGCCTCCGTCGCCTCTTATGCGACATCCCTCATTAAATCTGCCGCGACAGAACGAAATACCACGAAAGAAGTACTGAATGCTATCCGTGTCTTACAGAGGGTGCTTCCCGTCATCTTCGAAGTCGAGGGTGAATCGAATGTTTTTGAGTTGGAAGTATTATGGAAAAAGGTGGAAGTGGATGACGAAGAAGAACCTATCGGCACCAAAACACCTCAGTTTGTTATAGAAGACGATGACGACGGCAGCGAAAACGGCGAGGGAACGAACTCGACCCCGGAATCCAAGCCGAATCGAAAGAAAACCCTACTACCATCTCTCGGTGAAAAACTCTTTAGTTGTATTAACGACCTTCTGTTTTGTTGCGGGTTTACCTTGCCTATCAAAATACAAGTCGACCATTACAAGATCAATTATGTCATTTGGTGCGCTCCTTGAGTTGATATGAGAAGTTCATCTGTGACAACGAGATTGTAGGGAGAGAGGCATTGGTACGACCACCGACCCAGGACCCAGCACTCAATACGATTCGAATAAAACCGAGGTTTTGCGTCTCCTCTTGGTGTTACTGTCGCGTCAGATCTACGTTTCGCCTGGGTCGCTATTCAGCAAACCGTCTTTTTACACTCTCCACGTAGTTCGAAAAACTCCTCGCCGGGATGTTTTGACGGTGTTGTGTTCTTTGCTCAACACCGTCATCAACTCGTCCACGACGAACGTCACTATCGCAAGTATGGCAGGCAAGGTACCCTATAATCACCTCGTATTCAAAGGGGAAGATCCAAGAACCGCGCTGGTGGGCATGTGCCTCCAGGTCCTCTGCGTCTTGCTTGACTTCCAGAGCGGACCAGCGCGGGACGCTGTATCAGAAAGTGGGGACATTGCGACTTCCGCGCCAACTGCTCAGACGAATGCATTCCGCTACTTTTTGGCAAAGCTGGCAAGTCATTTTCAATATTGTATGGGAGCTGAGTTGACCTTCACCAAGCATCGCACTCAAGACTTTGCCTTCATCTTGGATGGCATCACTAATATACTGGAGCAACAGCTCGCTATTGCGAACAACTTGCTTCCAGGTTCTAGGAAGTCGATGCCGTACGTGCCAGAGACCAGTAAGTCATCTATTTACTTGCAAAAACAACTGGAGTCCCACCGTCGTTAGTCATCCTGTTCTGGAAGATGATTGAGTTGAACAAGGTTAGACTCGTGTGACCTCCAACCGCGCCTCGTCACTCATTCCTATCGTTTCGCAGAAATTCCGGGCATACCTTCTCGACTCTGATAAAGCAATGGATATTTTGGCATACCTTCTTTGCCATGGCTTAGAAATCAAAGAGAAACCTCGTGCGTCATCTCTCGAACGTGATGCCTCACGTCGGGCTTATATAAACCCTAGAGCAACATGGTCTCTGTCGTGCATTATCTTATGTTATTCAGACCTTATCTGCTGAGCCCGCCTTTGGAAACAAGCTTTCGTCATCAATCAAAGTTTCTATACCCGCGAAATGGGCATCCCCCGGAACAGCAGCTGACTTCATCATTACGGTGAGACACCAAAGTCCAAATTCGTGGTCAAAGCTAACACGATAACAGGCAATATATTCAATGATAGCGACAACTTCAGGAGCACTCAATTCCTTATACCCAGCTCTTATCATTGCTTTGTCAAATGCAGCGCCTTACTTCAAGAATCTTTCCGTTGTTTCATCAACGCGTCTCATCCAGATGCTTAAATCATTCTCGAACCCACGTTTTCTCCTTTCCGATGAAAGTCACCCGAGGCTTCTCTTTTTCATGTGAGTATGCAAGCTGTTTTGGTCACATCTAGCTCAAGGGCGAATTGCAGGCTCGAAGTTTTCAATTCAGTAATATTCCATCACTTATCCGATAATCCCAACCTGCTGCACGCGATCATTACTGCACATAAGACCTTTCAAGAGCTCGGCACGTTCACTCTGGCCCAAGGTCTTCGCGAGATCAAGCGTGTTGATCTTGCCAAAGAGGAACAAGCACGCCAGTCCGAGCACAACAGAAAAGGACGTGGTACCCCAGATGATGATCTTGAAGCTGGAGACCTCCACGCAGAGAAAACTCGTTTACTGAGGAACGAGAGTGATGCTGCTTTTTCAACCGATGGAGAAGTGGAGTTGTCCCACGATCCGAGCAACGGTTCTGTGGAGGATGAGAACGGTGGGGAGGGGCCTGCTGTTACTCGCCCAGTCATTTCGCCAAGCTCTGAGAGCACTCCTAGAGCATCAACTTCTGAGAAGGCGAGAGGAAAGATGAGGGAACGGAGGTCTCTCTCGTTGGAAGCCAACAACAGTGCTGAACGAATTGCAAGTGCTGGTATAGGCAGGAACGGCTTCGTGCCCACTCAAGAATGGGTAAGTGCTGTAATAACATGTATACTTGTACTGAAACTGTCTCTGCCAGGTGACTTCCTGGCAACAAGGGTGAGCATTTTCTCTTCTCGACCGTTCTCATTAAGCTAAAGCGTGCACAGTCTTCCTCTGGACACTGTCATGCTCGTCATCTCTGAACTCCTCCCGAAGATCCAAAACCTCCAAGCAGGTCGTCAGAAGGCTAATACTGCCGGTGCCATCACCGATTTCTTACAGAGCGTGACGCTTATAGATGTCCTTCCTCCCGCGCCACCGCTTTATCCTCGAAAATTCCTAGTCTGTCATTTCATTTCCTCACTCTTATTATACTGATTGTCCTACCAGTGGTCGGATGCCTCCATAGTCTGGCTTACCTCATTGATCTGGGGGGAGGTCTATGTCCACGGCATGTCACCTCTTGGAATTTGGAACTCTACCAACGTGCGTCTGTTCTTCGTTAAACATACCCAGACACAGCAACGTCAAATTACCGGCACGATGTCGAGCGTTGTTGAGGGATTGTTTTCTCCTACAAGACAAAGGTCGGAACACTCGTAGACGATGAGGAAGCCGACAAGCGTCGGTATACCTAGTTCAATTCTGGATCATTTTAGGACTTGTCACGGATTTTAATCATTATTTTGGAGGTGTTATGTCGTTCTGGGCTGTTATGTGACTCTCAAAATAACCTTGTTCCCATCCGAAGAGGTTCGTTGTGTTATGGTGTGTACCGAAACGAAGTGGCGAAGTAATCCGGCCCATTCACAATGGTTTGGTAATAGAGAGGAGCAGGCAGGAACGTGCATGAAGCAAGAGAGTACATCCCAATCTTACGGATCATCTAAGTTCCTGTGGATCGACTTGCACAATCGTGATAGAGTCGCCAAATGCAGGGTCATCCTAGTTTCCTGCGGGACATTGACGAGGTCAGCTTTACGTTGGGTTCAGTGGCAGTCGAGTAGGTCGTCACATCGCTGGATCCAGAGGAACCTGTCGTACAATTGTGCAGGCACACATGACACAGAATCTTTGGGAAAGCAGTTCCGAAGCTTCCACTTCATATGAGGTTGCTACCCTTCGGCATATCAGCATATTATAATGCATCCCCTGCCAGCCGCACGTGTATTTGGCATTCGAACAGAGTGTGAGATGGGTAACAGAAAGGTCAAGCGACCCCGACAGCGTCAAACCAGACTACACACTGGCATCATGTCTAGGGCCCTATTCGTACGCTGATTGGCGTGCAAAACGAGAGTAGCGATAGGGCTAGGCGTTATGCAAAGGCAAGTAACTGTTTGCTGATCAGATATCTAACACCCATAATGAATGTCGCGCTGCCCAGAGACATCGACCCAGCGTAGTACATCGCGGGTCGGTACGCTGCTCGACCAGCGTCGCTTCCACCATACAGATCAAGAAGCCATCCTGCCACAGGCGCACCCTAAGGACCAAGATGTCAAGCACTAATCTACTCTCCCAATCCACAGAGCACGCACCATTATGTATCCGATTGACCACGATGTAACGATCATAGCAAACGCAACACTCACTCTTGAGCCGTAAACATGCCCGACCACGCTGGGCATAGTGGCAAAAAAGCCGCCGTTTCCAAGCCCATTGATGATAACAAAGACCACAAAAGGAGCGAGCGTGTTGGATTCCGGCCAAATCGCGAGCATACTGACAGCGCTCACGATGAGAGATAGCGAAAGACTGCTTAGAGGTCCAACGACATCGCCGAACGATCCAAACCCGACACGACCAACGGCGGAAGAAATATTGAATAAGGCAAGAAGCACTGAACCCGTGTTCTGGGACAGAGGGAGTGAAGAGGCATACAGCGGAATGAAGAAAGGAGGGACGAGTAGAGGAAAGGTGGCGATGCCCGAGCCCAGGAAGAGCAGCACAAACTTTGGATCCTTGAACAGCGACCTGAAGGAAGATAAACGCAATGACAGCCACAATGCCGATAAAGTATTTACCAGTCAATGGTGGCTGTGGCACGGGGATGGCGTTCCTTCAGTAGCATCGCGGCGGGCACAGTGACAAGGAGAGTAACAAATCCCATGATTCGGAAAGTCCACGAGATACCGACTCTATTAATGAGGGCCTGCATGGCGATGCTCTGAACGCAGCCGCCTACACCGCCTCCCGCAAAGACCAGGCCGTTGGCAAGCCCTCGTCTTCGCTTGAACCACTGCGAACAAAGAGTTCCGCAGGCCTAACGATCGTAAGTCATCTTGCTGGTGGGGACGAAGATTGAGCACCAACCAAGAAACATAAGCTCCTTCCTAGACCAAGGACAATCCCGTTAGTGAAGAAGAGTCCACCAACACTCTTTGAACTAAAGCCATTGAGAATGTCACCAAGGCCAAGAAGCAAACACCCTAGAACAGCTCCATTCCGTGTGCCAAGCCACCGAATCACCCGAGAGCAAGGTATAGCACCAAATGCGACCCAGGATACGGCCACTGAGCCAACGAAAGCGAGGGTCGAGTCAGACGCAAGCTTCTCATTTGCTAGTGCAGCTTGCATAACGCCCCATGAGTAGGTCCCACCGATGAAGAACGCACTGTGTATTTTAGGTCCGATCTAGCAAGTACTAATGCGAGGCGCGACGAAGGTGCACATACGTGATTAGGCTACAAGCTGAGACAATTACCCAGCCATATCCTCCATCGGGGATGTCGTCGACAGGTGGGGCAGACAGTTCTTGTTGGGGTGGTGATGAATGATTATCTCCAGTATTGTAGTCACTAGGTTGCACGGGTAGTGAAGTTAATTCGATGGATCGCCGTTCGAGCGCACTTGCCACTACAATGCCCATTGTTTGAGAAAAACTGTGAGGCAGGAGACTGTGCAACTGCCAAAGAAATTTGTATATCAGTTTTCAATGCTGAGATCTGAGAGTCGTACATGAGTCATACACGAGTCATAAAGATTCGTCGGTGCCTGAGGCTGAAGCGCTGAATTCAAGTGTGACAAAGCTTTACATTATACATACCGCGAGGGTCGGAGTCGGACCGTCCAATGAGTGGGCAGTAACACCTGTCAAGCAGCGTATGCTTCGCTTTCAAACATACCTTGCAGGTAAACTCAAATATCTCTGTTAGCATTGCCGCTCTGGACTCTACACAAGCGTTCTGTGTATTAGGAATTTAGGAAAGATTGCAGGCTAGTCGTCTGCATGGAGTTCTTTCCATGCTTGTTCAGTCTTGCGACGCCGTTCTTTGGCCTCGGCACGATTCCGATCCGACCGCAGAACGCGCTGCATAGTAAGAGGTTCAGGTCATCCTAATCGTAGTGCGTAGTTATCTGTGACTAGCCTCTTTCCGGAGACACTTGTTGAGGGCCATCTTCTCTTCGTTGCAGCCGCCAGTCAAGCGTTTCCAGTTGCTGGTATGACAGGCATCAAGTGCCTGAATAAATTCTCTACAGGCTGAGGACCGTCAGCTTAAAATGTAACGGAATGGAGAGAACATCGACACGGACTAATTCGTTTATCGGACAACTGCGGGTGCATCTGGGACCTTTAAGGATTCATGGAAAAAAAAGTCGAAGTTGCAATAAGTTGACTCGCGACGTTGGCACCCGGTAACGAGGGGTCAGATAAAAGGCAATAACGTTTGGTCCACGCACAGACCAAGATGAGAACGAAAAGGTAGATCTGTGTGCAAGTTTATGGGTTCGGACGAGTAACGTTGGCCGGAATGATGTATCTCGGACTGAGACTGAGAATGCGTCCGACTGACAGTGTGTTATTAGGATATTCTCCGTGAGAACCGTGTGAGACCCGTCGCTAATCTACCCCTCTACAAAAACTAGCAATCCCAAGACACCAAATCATCTTTCTTTCTTTCCCTTCCTCAACCAACAGCTATGTCAGGCTTTATCCCAGAACCTGCAGATGATACCTGTATTGCTACCATTCGCACCTTGGCCGCTGATGTAGTCGGCAAGGCTAACTCAGGGCATCCCGGTGAGCACCCTCTGACCCTCTGATCGCCTGTGCTTGTCATGTACCGATAACAATGCTCGTTCATCAGGTGCACCTATGGGTATGGCTCCTGTAGCCCATGTACTTTTCACGAGGTAAGTGGACGTCCAACAGGCCATCTCGATAGTGTTCCTCATCAGATCTGCTAGGTTCTTCAACGCCAATCCCAAGAACTCCAAGTGGTTCAACCGTGACCGATTTGTTCTGTCCAACGGGTAAGTGGACTCTATATTCATCTCATCAAATTTTCTGATCTTCTGCCTAGACACGCGTGAGTAGACTTTTGACACGTCGTAATGTGTGTGCGAGCTGAATCCATCACCATCGAACTACAGATGCGCACTCCAATATATCCTGTTGCACCTTCTTGGTTACAAGCTATCCATGGACGACCTGAAGGCATTTAGGCAGCTTGATTCGTTGACCCCTGGTCATCCAGAAACACACCATACTGATGGTATGCTAGATTTTGTCGTCAGCCCCTATTTCTTGTCACTCATGGTCATATTAGGTATTGAGGTCACTACTGGCCCCCTTGGCCAAGGTTTTGCGAACGGGGTCGGCCTTGCCATGGCCCAAGCACATCTCGGTGCCGTGTACAACCGTGATAAATACGATCTCATCAACAATTACACCTATGGTGAGCTTCCTTCACCTGCGAACCTGAGCGACGTATAACAATGTGTCGACAGTCTTCACTGGCGATGGCTGTCTCATGGAGGGTGTTGCAAGCGAAGCAGCATCCGTCGCTGGCCATTTGCAGTTGGGAAACCTAATTGTTGTGCGTATATCCCACGTTCGTGAGACGTCCTCATGGTACTCACAACCGGTCCCAGATTTACGATGATAACCGTGAGTAATCTCTTGTCGCAATGTCATGCAGCATACGAAGTTCCTTGTCACAAAGATATCTCTATCGACGGTGACACTGCTTGTGCATTCACCGAGAATGTCGAACAACGGTTCCTGTCGTATGGTTGGCAGGTTCTCCATGTCGAGAACGGTGACAGGTGAGTCAACATAATTGTTCGTGCAAGTTCCTCTATTGATATGTTGCAATAGTGACCTCGCTGGAATTTACAACGCGATCGCAGCTGCTCGCCTCGAGAAATCCAAGCCCACTATCATCCAGCTTCGAACAACCATTGGCTACGGTTCCAAACAGCAGGGAACCCACGGTGTCCACGGTTCTCGTGCGTAACCGCTTCATCTTCTCATCGTCTCCCCCCCTCACCTTTCCTCTCAGCCCTTAAGGCCGACGACATACAGTCCCTCAAAAGCAAATTCGGTTTCCCGTCCGACCAGACCTTCTACGTTCCCGAGGCGACATACAAGGCATATGGAGCAGCCGCACTTCGGGGCGCCCAGCTCGAGTCTGCCTGGATGACACTCCTGGCAGAGTATGGGAAGACCTACCCAAGTGAGCACGTGGAGCTGACACGCCGGATTTCCGGAAAGCTTCCCGAGGGATGGGAGAAGAACCTCCCGGTTTACACCCCGACTGACGCCGCGCAGGCATCCCGAAAACTCTCCGAGATCGTCCTGACCGCAATTGCACCCGCGATCCCAGACCTCATGGGAGGGTCTGCAGATTTGACCGGTAGTAACTTGACCAAGGTCAAAGGAACCGTTGACTTCCAGCATCCCAGCACAGGCCTTGGTACTTATGCTGGAACATACATTCGGTATGGTGTTCGTGAGCATGGTATGGGTGCCATTGCCAATGGCCTGTCGGCATATGGCGGTATTGTGCCCTTCGTCGCGACTTTCATGGTGAGTACAATCGCGAGGCAGGCCGCACTGCTTCTCATTAGTGTATAGAACTTCGTGTCATATGCTGCTGGTGCAGTGAGATTGTCAGCTCTCAGCAAGCACCAGGTTATCTGGGTCGGTGAGTGCCATACTGCTATTCCAGCTCCTCGACCGTCACTCATCGGTTCAATCATTGCAGCGACCCACGACTCCATTGGTCTCGGTGAGGATGGTCCTACTCACCAGCCCATTGAAACCGCCGTCCACCTCCGTGCTATTCCCAACCTCGATTTCTGGCGTCCCGCAGATGGCAATGAGACTTCTGCATCCTACCTTGTCGCACTCCAGAGCCAACAGACCCCTTCCATTCTCTCCCTCTCCAGACAGAACCTTCCTAACCTCGAGGGTTCCACGATCGAGCGTGCTGCACGCGGTGGATACGTCCTCTACGATGTCGAGGGCGAGGACTTGACCATCGTTAGCAGCGGCAGTGAAGTCTCCATTGCGTTGGAGGCTGCAAGCAAGCTCAAGGCTGAGGGAGTCAAAGTCCGCATTGTTAGCTTGCCATGCTGGTCTGTGTTCGACAAGCAAGACCAGCAATACAGACTGAGCGTTCTGAGGAGCGGAGCTCCGATCTTGTCCTTGGAGGCATTGTCAACCGTTGGATGGCAGAAGTACAGCCATGAGGTGAGCCAACGCTGATTGTACTGGTGGCTATGGTGACGCTAACCTTTACTCTTCGCAGCAATATGGTCTGCCTGCATGGGGAGCGTCAGGCCCGTACCAGAAGGTCTACGAGAAGTTCGGCATTACTGGCACGAGTAATTATATGCATTCCTTTGATCCATTACTTGGTCTGACGTTCCGACTTAGACATTGCCGCGGTCAGTAAGAAGGTTATTGCCTTCTACAAGCAAAAGGGCGGCGAAGTGATTTCCCCTTTGGTCAAGGCTTTGTAACAAGTAAAAATGTGTTTTCCTGTTGGCTAATAAGTAAGCGCGAGGACGTAGTCCAGAACGCAATGTAGCATCCGTGTAATCACCAATAGAACCTGAAAGTAGATTTTCTTGAACTATTCGAAGATGACCAAAGTAAATCTGGTAGCGCAGGGAAGCATTACGCGTGGAATATTGATGGACGATCTACATTGAACAAGATCAAGTCTATTGTCGCGCAACAATCATGTTATCCCAAGTGAACCTCTCCTCTTCTTCCTTGATGACTTCTTCGATATGAGGCTTGAGGTAACGAACGTCCTGGACCATCAAAATGTTAAGGCGCACTGAACCGAAGTAGCTGGTGAAGCCCATACATCTTTTGCAGAGACCCACTGCTCTTTTGGTAGAGGCTTGTGAAGAGCACTGGTGTGTAGCGACATTTTCATGCGGTATGCGCGGTCATACGCCTCGCGCGGAGTTAGGCGTCCCAATGCCTGTTGAACAGTCTCAGGGCGGAAATATTCTGCAAGTTTGAATCACCACTTGCCCTTTGGACTTCGGGCAACTCCTCCATTTCTAATTGACCTTGGTTGAGCCCGCAAACATACTCCGAGTGCGAAAAGTGAACACATACGAAGGTCATCATATTTGAGGCCCATCTGGCGGTAACCCATGAGGTCAGCATACCAGAGAGCTATTGGTGTGACGAGCGGCTTGAGTGTCCGTGACGAAGCGAATGTAAGGCGCGAGGGATGGGCCGAGCGCGTTCATGGCGTTGAGTAACTGCTATGCAGTTTGTCCAAGAATTCAGAAACGGAGGCACTCGGAAATACCTGTTTGCCTCTGTTTGTTTCCGTCGGGCAAAATATATTTAAAGATACGAATTTAGATAAGATAAACTAACAAAATATAAGTTAGGAAAACTATATCTAGGATTACGGTGCAACGAACTCAACCTTCACATCTTTCTTTCATCCAGATACCTCCGATCGCAATCAGAGAAAAATGCCCAACACCGCTGAGCGCACCTACATCATGGTCAAGGTAAAGTAACGCGTTGATTGACCCCCCAACACCGAGCTCCCTGACGCGACAAACAGCCTGATGGCGTGGACCGTGGCCTCGTCGGCGAGATCCTCGCTCGATTCGAGAAGCGCGGATTCAAGCTCATCGCCGCCAAGCTCGCCTTGCCCTCCAAAGAGCACCTTGAGAGCCGTACGCGCATTTTTTTTGTGGATTTCTCCTAGATCAGGTCATAGATTGTAGCTATCTTGGATACCAGACTACGCCGATCTGAAGGAAAAGGCCTTCTTCCCTGGCTTGATCACGTACATGCAGAGCGGCCCTGTTTTCTGCATGGCCTTTGAGGGCCTCGACGCCGTGAAGACTGGTCGTTCCATGCTCGGTGCCACTAACCCCCTTGCTTCTCAACCTGGTGAGTGTGGAAGTCTCCCTCCCCCAGTGTTTCTCGATGAACATCCACTGATCACGCTGAACAGGAACTATCCGTGGCGACTACGCCCTCGCTGTTGGTCGTAACATCTGCCACGGGTCCGATTCCGTCGAGAACGCGGAGAAGGAGATTGCTCTGTGAGTAGTGATGTTTCCTGATGCTAACCTGGTAATCATATGGTTGTCAGCTGGTTCCCGGAGGGAACCCTGCAGTACAGGCTCTCCCAGGCAGCCATGATCTACGAGTAGATAGGTGGCGTGGAGCACTTTAAAAAGACGTGTACAGTAGATACAGTTTACAAATGTCACGGATAGATGCGTCCGCATGAAGTGGAACGACGTTTCCATCATGACTTTCCATCCCAACGGTGCCTAACTTCGTCCGGCTCGAACCGTGCAGCAACAATAGGAGCAACGAACATTTACTGCGCTTTTCAAAAGTGCGTGGAAATTGCATAGTTCAAAAAATGTGTACCATAGAGGCCCGGCAATATCCGGCCGTGGACCCCAGAAGTGCATGAGTGACGAGCGTGCTTCAACAAGGCAATCCAACTTGAACTGTGACAACGAACATGTCTCCACACACCGGTGTTGTCTCTGACGATCTAAAGGCACGCATACCAGCTCTAGTACACCGTCAAGGCTACAGCGTGCAGAATATCTGTAACATCCTTGCACTGAGAAAGTCACTCATCTACAAGACCCTTGCCATCTTCTCGAAGTGTCATCACCAATCCTCACCAATCCTCTCGCATTAGTGGCCGTCCTCGCATCTTAAGCCAAGCCGACCTTCATTTCCTTCAAAATCTCATTGATCACCAGCACACACTTTACCTCGACGAGCTTCAACAAGAGCTATCCACCAAACGAGGTGCTCAAGCCTCCATCTCAACGCTTGCCCGTGCTGTCGAACGCTTGTACATTACACACAACGTTGTTACAGCACCTGCCTTAGAGCGAAGTGAAGAACTATGTGCACTGTACATGAACCATATTGGCGCAACAATTGACAAGACCTGCAAACCTTTTCGTGCCAATGGTATACTTGTATGGGTAACGTTTAGCATCAGAAATCTTGAACTGTTCACGGCTATACTTGGCAAGGGTAGCACGAAGGAATGCGAGATAGTTTGTCTCGGTTGTGGCGAAAATCAGTTCCTTTGTCTTGACAGACTTTTCTTCCTTACTCATGGTCTTGTTCTTTATGGTTTTCTTACTCAATGAATAGATAGTCAGTGATATAGTAAACACTGTCTGGGCTGATGTCGGGGGTTGGCGATGGTGATGGCGATGGCAAGGACATAGCTAACAACTGTCAGGTACTTGCTGGCAGCTGCAGCGTGGATCAGTCTCCCTTAGGTGCATCCGGGGTCCGAGCCATGACTAAATCCAACCCTTGCTCAACACTTTTTGTATTTCCACGCACTTTTGAAAAGCGCAGTAATAGCATCATCCCACCGACACGATAGTACAGAGAAAATACAGATATGAATGATCGCGAGAGTTGGTATGCAATGAGAGCGAGGTATGATGCAGGAGTGATGGTAATAAGAAAGACCTGCAGTCCGTCGTGGTACGCAAAGCCCGACACTCCTCCGTCTTGGCGTGCCACCGCACGCACAGTCCAGCTATCTGGGTAAAAACGCGTCACAACCACAACGCGGCGCCTCTGAATCCAATTTCCCCAGAAATGAACCACCTTGCAGCGGCGGGACCCGAGGCTGAGGGAAGATAAAGTAACTACGACCTTCGCTTTACGTCCCGCACGCAAGGATGGCAGCCAAATCCTTCTCGCCCGCTGCCGGTAGCTGCCGTGACCGAGCCTTCAGACGCACTAGTATACGGGAGCTTAGCTGGAACTCGAATGATGAGTGTGGATCTACTCACAGTTACGGTCGAGACTCAGAAGCACGACCTTGACAGCAGTGCTGGTATCTCGCATTGGTGCACCGCCCTTGAGGAGTGCCGATCGATCGATCCAGTGTTCGTCTTGCCATATGGCAGCCTTGAGGATGAGATCGTCCATGCATCGATCCCAGGATTCCACATCCGCAAACTCAATCTGCTCCGTCCGTACGATTAAGGACGTGAGGTAATTGCCCTTCGAGGTTTGGACCTTGAGCGATGTCGCGTGTGAACGAATGTGGGAGGTGATATAAGACACGGCCTCTTGTGCGGCGTCTCCAAGCTGAGAAGTGTTCGAGGAAAGACCGTCAAGTTCCATGATGACGGGGACTGGAATAACGACCGTCCATCGGAGTGACTCGACGATCGACGCGATAATAGATAGCGACGACAGAATGATGTTGGTGTCGAGTACAAGAATGGTGTAACCAGGGATAACGTTCAATGTTGGACCTGACGCAGCAGCCCGGCGCGAGCGACGTTTAGGTTGCTGTACCGAAGGGGAAGATGACGATTGTTCAGCCGACGTCAGCAACGCACGCAGATATCGTCGCCGAGCCTGTAAAGTTGAACTAAGCATCTGTAAAGATATAATTGGTGAACATCTACCTTTAAAGCCTTGACCTCCTCTGAATCGCCCTCATCGTCCTCGCTCGAGGATCCGTCGGCTTCCGCGCCTACTCCGTCAACATCCATTGCGTCTTCAGTCCACCTCCGTCTCGTACGACGACGCTCCTCCTCCTCTCGTTCATGACGATCTTCGTCTCTCCATCTCCTTACTTTGGCCTCCAACGCACCCTCGACCTTCCACTCTCTTGTCCCCTCCACCCACGTGAAGCCATCGACCATGCCCGCCAAGTTGACCGCACACCGGACAATTCTCGTCCACCGCCTCGTAGTTTCATGCTTCACTTCGCCTCTGTCGCCGTCGTCTTCATCCTCGTCTTCAATGATTCCATCCGTCAACTGCCCTCCTTCCTCGACATCCAGGACCTCGACCTCTGCACGACGTTCTTCCCCACTCTTCCAGTACCCGCGCTCGAAGACTTTCCGACCAACCCACTCCATGCCGCGCATGCACCAGTCCTCAGGAAGGGGCGGGGCGCAACTGCTGGTGAGCATGGCCCATCGCTCGGTCCCGGTAGGTGCAGGGAGGTGCAGGCCTTGAGCGCTGAGAATATTTCGAGGGATGGAGGAGAAGAATTTCGCGAGATCTTCCCATGGAATTGACCGCTCGAAGATTGCAAGTGTCTCTGAGTGTTTGTTTATGGTAGCGAGGAAGGTAAGGAGGACAGTCAGGTAGGGATTCATCGTCGACCTTGCAAAAGGAGAGGCCTTGCGTGTCGGATTGCGAAGCAGGCGGGAAAGCATCGTGAAAGCGAGCTCCACCGCATACTTGAAAGTCTGAGGGAGTTCGAATGCTATCACATCTTCCGACGATGCAGGCGAAGTTTGTGCTTGCGGAGGATCAGGCTTCGCACCGTCATCATCTACGTCCATTCGTTTCTCCTCCTCGTCCACCTCATGCTGGATTGCAGGGCTACGCTTCGCAACGACACGAACAGGGGCTGCAAGAGGGCCGTCGCGGGTCCCAGCTCCTCCGATCTTACGCAAGACGCCACCAGGTCGGCCATACTCCATGACAGCTGCAATGTTGATAACGGCCATCATGATCCATTCACGTTCCTCAGCGCCTTCGATTTCAAGGCGCTCAAGGAAGCGGGCAAGTGTAGGGGTAAAGTCGTCGAGCTCGATGTTAGTGAAAAGCATTCCATGGAGCAGGACGAAGAGGTCAGGGACTGTGGCGTCTGCTTGTGAACGACGGGACTGGGCCGTCGGAGACCAGATAGGGGAGAACTGATTCGCGAGATGTCGAAAACGGGTGCAAGGGTAGTCATGCTGAGGAATGGAATATCGTTAGTATAAGCGTCGTCCAATTGAAAATGACTGCGTACCTCTTGATGAAAATGGTAAACCGCTCTCAACTCTTCGTTTTCGACCTCGCGACTGAGTAGTCCTAGGTGGTGATGAAGTTTACCTGTCCCAGGCGTGTCTGCGATGCCTCGGGCATACCACTCCTTGGCTATTGACCGCCAACGCTCC
Source organism: Melanogaster broomeanus (assembly GCA_014904935.1). NCBI lineage: Eukaryota > Fungi > Basidiomycota > Agaricomycetes > Boletales > Melanogastraceae > Melanogaster > Melanogaster broomeanus. Next base: position 27,026 of record MU123919.1, on the reverse strand, counting down.
TTCTCCGGCTCGACCTCCATCATTCGCGCAGCAATGATACCAACGCTAGGAGTCGGCGAGTCGTCGATACGTGGTGCTGGTCGATCGGATGTCGACCTAACGCTCATTTGTGACTTACTCTTCTCCTTATCAGTGCCATCGTCTCCTGATACGGCGGCAGCTTGGGAAACGGCATCAACAGTAAGGGCGGCGCCAGACAGTTGGCTATTCGTAACCATTGCAGCGACGGCCATCCGGTAGCGAGCGAGATCGCCGAGGGCTTCGAGCCACCCTGCGCGGAACGTCCTTAGACTGGGTTCCTCGAGAAGACCAGTATAGAAAGTGTACGCGAAGTAGATAAAATCCTGAAGATGTTCAAGGGCGAGAGGTGAAGAAAATGAAGCACGACGGAGGGCCTCAAGGAGTTTGTGGAAGGCGTGGGTCCAGAGTCGAATGATGAATGTTATACTTTGTGGGAATAACGCGAAGAGACGCTGGTACGGACGGAGCGAGGGAGATCTCCAGCAGGTTGTGCATCATTTCAGCAAGTCTGGTAGTCAGCGCACCAAATCAGTACACTCATCAAAGAGAATGCCAAATAGGTTTGGCCTACCGTTTGTGATCTGATATGCAGCTTTGACCACTTTTGTAATTCGAGTTGTTCATCGCTTTGCTCGCGACTACGACCATGCAAGACGATGCGGCTGTCTTCCACATTGTCATCGGCGTCTTCATTTATAATCTTCGATTCCAACGACGAGATGCTTCGGTAGAGTTTCTTCAGTTGGTCTGCGAAGGCGTTTTTGCCTGGATCCTCGCGAGGTTTGCCCTCGAACAGCGCTGAGGAAGCGGAAGAGTTGTCTGTGGTACCAGAAGAGAGGGTAAAACTCGAGGACGTCATAGAATGTGCGTATGAGGACGTCGACGAAGCTGACACATAATCGCCTGAACTTTTCGAAGTTGGAGTAGGCCTGGCTCCGTTGGAAGACGGTCTTGCGAGTACGGAAAAGCGCACTGGGTCATCCTTGCGGTGATCGAATAAACGTTGATTTGCAGGAGGATCTCGGTGATTAGCAGGGGGTGCGCTGCGAGGAACATAAGAGCTACTAGTTGCGTCCGAGATGGACTCGGGCTCCAGGGTCTGGCGCATAGGTATGGGATCTGTGTGTGGATTGATATAATTTGTTCTGATGTTGTTGCTTAGAACGGGTGGGACTTGATATCTTGAGGCGACGTGAAAAGTCATCGGCGTCAGCCTGAGGACGAGAGACAGTAACATGGGGTGCAGGTTGGGCTTTACGAGGTGAAGAGACTATAGGGGAGGGGCGCGAGAGGACAGGAGAGGGATTCGGTTGATTCGGTTGCTGCAGGACGGGGCGGGATGAGGATGGTGACGGGGGCGGACGCTCAGTGCGTTCCCGTGGTCGGAGAGTACTGGTCGGAGGGGTCAGCAAACGGGGGAATGGTAGCAGGATGAGGTAGGAAGGGCTCACGAAGCATTTCTTCGCTGGAAAGCAATCATCCTCTCAGCGATATCTGTTGGCTGGGCAGGATCGCGCCTTCTGGGAGGCTTTGCATGGTCTGGTGATGCATCCATGACCTTTTCACAGCGCCAATAAGAATAGCGCTATATGGTAGAAATGGCAAAGTGATGAAAGCGAGAAAGAGAGAAGGAGAGAGGGGAAATAACAGGATGAATGGACTTGAGCTGGTAAGTGCTGCGCGAGCTCGTTGTCCCGTTCTGTCACTGCGCATTTCAGGAATCCGCAGTCAATTGCTGCGCCGATCGAGATCACACCCAAAATAGCACGTAACACGTCACACACCACCACCAGCGTCACGCGTCACCCCACAGTACACCCGCAGAGCACAGCACAGCTCGTCATGTTAGATAGCAAGCTTGGCTGTGGGACAGACCTGTGTTCTGCAGAACTCTGCTGCACATGCAATGTGCCGCATGCAACTTACCTGGCTGTCCGTCATCTGACCGTTCCTTTCTATCCGACCGATATCCGACCCGATTCCCTCGATGAAATGCCACTTTGACACTGACAGCTACCACCATCAATCGGATATAACTAAGTTATAAGTTACAAGTACGCGTATACCTCCGTGGCACTATCAGAATCAGAACGAGTTTCGTACGCTGCCCCATCTCACAACCGCAACACTCTACACGTGTGCCGGTATCGATGAAAGAAGCCATATAGCACACAGCCTAAGGTCCTAAAGCTGGATAGGGCGGCCTAGACCGACCCCTTCATCTAACCATCTACTGTAAGTCGCTCAGTGACTCCGGCGACGTCGCGGTGAGTTCATGATCACTTTTTCTGGAGTTTACCTCTGCCCTTTTCCTTACGCCAAGCTTCGATCCCTTCTAGCAGCAATCGACAGAGTATCCTAGATTATCAGCACAATTTCATTATCCGAAATAACTTCAAGCTGGGCCCCATCACTGAGTACTACCTCATCCCACAATAGGTCATACATAGGCTTTGCACTCGTAGTATCATGTAAGTTATGATTACCGCCCACCACACGTTTCCCTTGGTTGATTTAATATTGTCGACTACTGGCCCACCATGACACTACAAAGAGGAAAATCACACGCGTGTCCCACCTGGATCGGTGTCCCTCAGGATACACATACATAGTCATGATGCATGATGCATGTTGGATGCATGGAAATCTCGGTGTGTAATACTGTGCCCAGCCTATTTATCTGTTCCATAAATAGGAAGGCTGGAAAGAAAGCCAACCAATCAGTACAGTCTGATCGTTGTTCGCACCCGCAACACGTTGTATCGCGAAGCACTGCAGAGCATTGCCACCATAACACCACGAGGTCCGCATTTATCACACTGGCACCTCCAGCTCATCGGAACCGATTTCGTACATTCTCGACTGCACTGTTTCAATCTCCATATACTTGTTACTCACACGGGGTACCATAGGCCTATCAGCACGCCCCCCAGCATTTAGTCTCCGCAAACAAGACCGTTGAACAGGGAAGAAGACAATCGTTCTGTAGAACCACGTTCCTGATCGCATTCCAATCCATTCCCAAGATATCATACATGTATAATTCGAATGCGAGCACAGCCCCCGTCCTATGCACATAATTCCTCACCACGAGTGGTGGCCGCCGCTCACGATAATACTGGAGATATCAAGACACAGCAAGTCAGAACTAATATCCAGGTCTATCTCCGTTGCATGGTCACTCACTCGCTTCCCGTGCAGAAACTCGATGCATCCGATGCAAGCCAGGTTACAACACCACGCATTTCGTCAGGACGTCCAAGACGTCCCAATGGATTCATACTTGACCACTTCCCAAGCAAGTGAGGTTGCGTGTCGATATATGCCGCAGTCATCCTGTCCGTTCATTTCGACCTGTCACCACCAGCGTATCAACGAACATTAGAACGATGCGCACTGAGTGTAGATGTGTCCAGGAGACAAAGAATTGACGCGAATGTTCTTGACGCCGAGTTCGCATGCCATGCTGCGGGCCATTTGCAGTACCGCGGACTTGGAGGAGTTATACGAAACCCAGGCGTGGTCCTGTGGGTGTGGTTAACGTCCGCGGTTTTCTGACGCGAATTTTGGGATTATTCAAGTATTCTCACCCTGTTGGTGATACTTCCAGACATCGAGGCGATCAGAATGATACTACCGCCACGACCGAAGCGGGACATTTGACGACCAGCGGCCTGGGCAGTGAACAGCACGCCCGTTGTGTTGACTTCCAGAACCTTAAAGAGACCGATGAGTAATTCTATCTTCGCCCTGCGACGTCCACTCACGTCTCTGAACTGTTGCGCAGAGTAATCCAAGCAATCCGTGTGCGACTTCAAGATTCCAGCCGCCGCAACGCAGAAGTCAAACCTCTGTTCCTTGTCGCCAATCTCCTCCGCCTTCTTCCACAACTGGTCCTGGTTCCTGACGTCCGCACTAAAGTACTCGAGCCTAGAGTTGTTGCCGAGCTTGCTGACGTACTCTTGAGAAGCTCTGAACTCCTCAGAGGGCTCTTCAGGGAGATCGAAACAGTAGACAGCTCGAGCGCCAGCTTCAGCGAGCGCGATTGCCATCTCGAGCCCGAGGCCTCTGTTTCCACCCGACACGAGCCCCACGCGATCGACGAGAGCAAACTCATCAAAGATCTTGGGACGGGGTGTGATCGAGGGATCGGCCTTTGCCTCAAGGGCAGCCTGGATCCCGAGGGGACCGATAGGAGATGCAGATTGTACTTTAGACGTTCTGTATGTCCGTATCCGTGAAATCAATGCCTGCGACATCAAGAAGCGTGTCGCTCAAACTTACTGAGATGCCATGGTAGTTGGGGATGAAGGGAGAGCGTGATGAGATAGTGATGATCTCCGTTCTTGATCCAGCTGATCAAACTCCTATTTGCATGTCTTTGGTGGATGTTTCGTGGTCCGTAAGAACCACTGAGTACTCAGCTGACCAGGTCACAGCCTGGCCCTGACAGGGTGGGTGCCTTCTAAAGTAGTCAGCACATGAGTGCTCTGAGGCAGGTTTCTTCGCTCGCGGTGAGAGTAAAAAAGGAAGTGTGTTCCCTGAACTACAGGTTTACTCGTACTACATACTGTACATAATATAGGCTAGCGGAGCAGCAGAGTCACTGGTTTGAGTTGGGGATTATCCGAGTCGGTCTCGTGATGTCATGATTGTAACACGATAACTTGAAGGACAGGCACAAGCACAATAATGGCCTCAAGCTCCCATACCCGATCCAAAGAAATCCACCCACATACATCGTACGGGGCCACAGATCCAGGCTTCGTTCCCTTGCAATGCCCGCATTGACCCATCGAAGAAAACATGTCCCGTATCGTGTCAGTAACTCGTCAACACGCCGTTTCTAGTGCCGTTTCTCCACCATTCGAGTGAACCATGTCTGTCCCAAATCCTCTGTCGCAAGTACCGCACGACCCAGCGTCTGAGAAATCAAATTTGCCTATTTTTCTCCTGTGAACCGCGACGTATATTCCTGAACCTGAGAGTATACGAGGCGGTTGGGCGTTTCAGTGCGGCTTGAGATCATCCCAGGTCTGGAGAATTTTGCTCGAGTGAGATGATTGCGTTCGCTTGTCCTCGGACCTACTCTTGGAAACAACTGCCTGGGGCTCTCCGACCGAAGTACATACATACTTTCATATTTGTCTCGACCTTCAGCTTTCATGATACAAAGCATCAGTCCAACCGATCATCATCATCTTCGAGCATGTCAACCACTAACCTCGAATGCAGCGTCAGGACACCAAGTCCTCCCGAAAAATCACTCTAGTTGGCCAACAGCAGTACAACTGAATCTCTCTCTGCTAACTTCCTGGTCTTCCTGCTATGATTGTGTTGTTTCCCGAGGAAATACACGGTCTCTGGGGATTCTTGCATGATGGGAATCCCTGAATAAAGAGCAACACCAATGCCACAGTGGGTACTGGTAATCTTTGATGTCGAGATATCTTTGGCAATCTCCGTGCGCGAATGTCAAGTCAGCGCGGGTTGTTCAGAGAAGTTCATATGGGGGGTCTCCAGCTGAGGTGTTGCTGGCAGGATGCGTCGAAGCAACCTCCAGCTCACCTCAGACTTCAACGCACTCAATCATGTGCAGACGTTGCAACCACGTAAAGATATTGTTGATATTTGAACGACCTCCGGCCCGGATATTACAAAGTTATTCTCCTACTTGCTCGATCAACGAACGAATCCACCAAATCAAGTAGAAACAATGCGTATGTGTATTGTGCAATTTCATGATAGGGTAATTGGGGTGCTTCTGCGCTTCCTGTGCTCTTAGCCATCATTGGTGTGCCCTTGCCACAGGCCATAACTCTTTCCAGGTGTTGTTTGCCAAAGGCGGATTGTGCCTGCGCCACCAGTACGTTAATCAGCTTTGCATGAACAGAACAAAGAAGACCAGCTGGCGCTCACCATCCTCTGCAGAAGATAGATGAGTCGTTTGGAAAATATTGTTGTCAGACATAACGCCACATATCACGTCAATGATAGGCACGCACCGCTACCGCTGGCGTACATTTCACCATCTGGGCTGAACTCGACGCAATGTACAGGGCCATGGTGACCTTTCAAAACCTCTCTCTCCTCACCGTCCATACCGTGTACCCGAACCCATTCATCTCCAAGGTTCCCCGTGACAAAGCGGTCTTGGAAAATAGGATGAACGGAAGCAGATGACGGCAAATACGGCAAGTTCAAACTATGAGTTGGAGCTGTACTGGGCAAAGCAGGTATGAATGCAACAGTTTCCCCTGAGGTGACGACGAGCCGTTTTGTCTGCACGGAGAGTTCCATTGAAGTGATTGGATTTGGGAGTGCGAGCGAGGTAGTCAGCTTGCGCGTCCGTAGATCCCACCACCTGAATGCCTCTAAGCGAAATACAGCTGACAATCGTAGACGATACGCACTTTATCATACCATCTTCACCAGCTGATACGCCAGTGTGCTCGCCAACCCAAACAACACTTTTCACTGTCTTGTCATGTGATGTGGTACCAGGCTCGCCGAGGAGATCCGCTTCCGCGTCTGGTCGAGCGAGGTCGAAGATGCGCACCTTCTTTTCTTGTCCGCCGGTTAGTATGTGAGATGAAGTTCTAGAAATCGCAACGGTGCGGACGATGTGGTTATGGGGGAAAGAATGGAGCGGCTCTCCGGAGTACGTATCCCAGATCTTACTGTCGACAAATCAGTACATCTGAATTCAGAAACAAATTTAGAGGCGAGTGGCCACTCACGCAGTAAAATCAGCGCTTCCTGATACGGATCTTGAACCGTCTGGAGAGAGTTTTGTACACCACACGGCGCCTTTGTGACCCAAGAATGTACCGATCCAATCTCCGGTCCACTCTCTGAGCATTGGATTACCATCTTTACAACTGGAGACTAGCAAGTAGGCACCGTCGTCTAGGATCGGGGAAAAGGAAAGATGAGTGACGGGACGAGTGTGTCCAGGTGCCACCAAGGGAACAGACTTTGGCTGAGAAGTCATTAGTCGTTAAGAAAAAGAGAATGAAGGAGGTGATAGATGATAATGGATGAACAATGGGGGTGTTGATGGCGGTATTACAGGCGCTCTGCGCACTGGCGAGGAGCAAGCCTACAATAGTTGTTGTAAGCCCGTTTGCTGAACTTACTTTTCCTAGCACAACGCGTTGTGAACGCGTGGCAAAGTTGCTGTGCCAGTGTACCGCCGGCAAACCCCTTACGGTCAAAGTTCAAACGTTCATGCGTTGTTCTCAAGATGTGCGGCTCACACTGGCCTAGAGCTAACAATCGGGCAGAGTCTGGAGTGGCTTCGCAAAGAATCATCGATCGAGTCGCGCACAAATTAAGGGCACCACACCACCACGTCTCTTTGTGTTCGATCAGAGTGGCAGCCTTTTGCGTATTTACTTCGTCAATCTGTCAGTCTGAAGCATGTCAACGTTCGTGCTTCAACGAGTCATCTGCTGAGTACTATGACATTGATGTGCGGCGTGATGGGATGAACCTGGTGACGTGGATCACTAGGACATTCTCATAATATCGGGTGGCACCTTGGCATGGGCGGAACAGGAGTGCATACGTACGTACCCTACCGCAAGAGGTAGCCTACTAGTAGTCTCCAATAGCTGACCATAGATAACATGAACAGTCGATAAGCATATGTTGTACAGCGTGACCTCGCGCATCCTATACCAATGACTATTTGCCAGAATGCAGGCATCAGATCTCAGACTTCGGAACACGCCGATAGCACTTAATTGGCACTCTAGCAGCCTAAGCAGGGGCCCAAGGCCTTTGCATTGACAACTTGAAGGGTGCCACCACACCCCAGACGACACTAATACTATCATAGTTATAGTCAGTGACGTACCTGCATAGTTGCTGGCAGCCCGGCAGCAGCCAGTTATGGTTCGATCTGACTATTACTCTGAGTACCACTCGATATACACCCGAATAGTCCGTATCATATAATCATATAATAGAGTGTTGACGCGAATACCAGGCGAGCTTTGCGCGATCGATATCCTGCTGGGTCTGACAACGAATGCGAGGAGTAAGAGACGTTGGGTGTGCCCGAGTGAGGTTCATTGTGCAACGACTGATGCATAACCATGTTTGGACTTGTTTCAACTCAGCGAATTATGCGGATGACATATTGGGAGTAAGGTGGTGCTTCTCGTCAACCTCTAAGGCAATTGCGTGCTCAAACGACATTTCCTCCCATGGATGAGGGTTATTGTGTATAAAATGAGCACCCATCAGGTGCAATCAAACAGTGTGTGGGGCTGGGCGTGTGCTTACGGACACCCATTGCTACCTGTGCGCTTCTTTCATTTCCCTTACTTTAGGCGAGGCACCCCCTTCAAACTTCGGAATTACTATATATCACACCGTGCTTCCCCCTTTCTACCCTAGCCCCGGCCCCCGACCAACCCCAGCTTGCCATGGCCTCCACTGCAAAGCGCGTTGGCAAAAAAATAATCGGTCATCCTGGAAACGATGTACCCCCAATTTCCTCCAGTACTTACTTTGCCAGCACACTCTTCACAGATCCTAAGCGATTCGTGAGTACCCATGACCCTTTCATCCACAGTATCCCTCACTTCTTCTACCCCTACATCCAGGTGGTCGATTATATCGCCAGCCTGTTTCCAATCTTTGGGTGGATCACCCGATACAGTAAGCTTTGCGCTCTCTCATCTCTCCACAATCTCTCTCATCATCGTCACCTGTAGACGTGGGTTGGCTAACCGGTGATGTCATCGCCGGCTTAACAGTGGGAATGGTAATCGTACCCCAGAGCATGTCCTACGCCCAAGTAATCATTCTAGCTCTATTCGATCTACTACAGTACAAGACTGATGACACTTCAATTCAGATTGCCACACTTCCTCCCCAATATGGTTTATATTCTTCCTTCGTCGGGCTCTTCATATACTGCGTGCGTATTCGAATCGCAGGAAACTTCCCGAGCTAATGTCGTCTCCCACCAGTTCTTTGCTACCTCCAAGGATGTATCCATCGGTCCTGTCGCTGTCATGTCTCTCACTGTCTCTCAAATCATCGCTGCTGTAGATGCGACCGACCCAGGTAGATGGGAGGGTCCACAAATCGCCACAACCGTTGCACTCATTTGTGGTTTCATCGTCCTTGGAATTGGCCTCCTAAGACTCGGATGGATCGTCGAATTCATTCCCGCACCCGCCGTCAGTGGTTTCATGACGGGTTCGGCCATCAATATTGTCGCCGGCCAGGTCCCTGGTTTGATGGGCATCACCGGTTTCAAGTAAGTTAATTGTCCTATTTCATTGTGGGGCACCTCCATATCTCGTCTTAACAGTACGAGAGCTGCAACCTATGAAGTCATCATCAACACCCTAAAGGGCCTTCCTCACACAGCCCTCGATGCTGCATGGGGTCTCCCTGGCCTCGTCGCACTCTATGCTATCCGCATGGCATGCACTCAACTTCAAAAGCGTTTTCCCCGCTGGAGTAAGTAAAATGACAACTAGCCAAATTTTAGCAAGCTCACTCTCTTCCGTACAGGTCGGACCTTCTTCTTTATCATGGTAGCCAGAAATGCATTTGTGATCTTGATCTTGACTATCGCGGCTTGGTTATACTGTCGCGACCGCGAAAGCTCTTCCGGAAAATACCCGATCAAGATCCTTCTGACTGTCCCATCCGGTTTCCAGCATGTTGGGCCCCCTGTGATTGATCCGGCCCTGGTGAAGGCTCTTGCGCCGCAACTACCCGTCGCCACCATTATTCTCCTACTGGAACACATCGCCATTGCCAAATGTGCGTAATCTTATCATCGAATCCGAATCAGAGTTTGAACGTGTATTACCAGCCTTTGGCCGAGTCAATGGTTACAAGATCAACCCTAACCAAGAGTTGATTGCAATCGGTGTCACCAACACTGTCGGGAGCGTATTTAACGCTTATCCTGCCACCGGATCGTTTTCGCGCTCTGCACTGAAATCTAAGTCGGGAGTCCGCACCCCTGCCAGCGGCATTTTAGCGGGTGTCGTTGTCATTGTTGCGCTGTATGGTCTTACACCGGCCTTCTTCTGGATCCCCACCGCTGGCCTCTCAGCTGTGATCATCCATGCAGTTGCTGATCTCGTGGCGTCTCCAGCTCAAGTGTACTCATTTTGGCGTATCTCACCTTTGGAGTTCCTCATCTGGTTTGCCGCGGTGCTAGTCACCGTCTTTTCTACGATAGAAAACGGTATCTACACCTCGATCGCGGCATCCCTTGTCCTCTTACTCCTTCGTGTCGCACATCCTCGTGGTTATTTCCTTGGAAAAATCACAGTCACCGATCCTCGGAACACCGACAACAGTCGCGATGTTTTCGTCCCTCTTCCTTCCTATGGCGCTACGAAGTCTGATATCAAGGTCCATCCACCAGCAGCTGGTGTGATTGTCTACCGCTTTGAGGAGAGCTTCCTCTATCCCAACTGCTCTCTCCTCAATTCCAAAATCGTAGATTATGTGAAGGAGAACATCCGGCGTGGTATCGACATTTCCACGATCAAACTTCGGGATCGTCCCTGGAACGAACCTGGTCCCCGCGGAGGCGCGGACGCAGCTCGAGCTGCCAATGAAGCAAAGCCAGAGCTTCGTGCGATTGTCCTCGACTTCTCTGGAGTGTAAGTTCTTTAACACATTCCTTTTGGAACCAGAGCCTCACAACCAACATCAGGTCGCAGATCGATACCACCGCTGTTCAAGCGCTGATTGATACCCGGAATGAGGTCCAGAGATGGACAGATTCCCCTGTCGAAGTCAGTATAACTACTACATTGTCTTCATACAAGGCCACTGATGCCCGCTCAGTTCCATTTTGCCACGGTCCTTTCTCCGTGGATCCGTCGGGCACTCATCGCAGGCGGTTTTGGTATTGGCACGGAGAATGAAGTGCCCAGGGAGATTGCGGCTATCGTTCCCTATCGTGGCGGTCGTAGAGACGACTGGCAGAACAACTCAAGCAAGCCGCAAGTCGACATCGAAGCAATTGACCCTTCGGTGGCCGCAGCAGGAGCGCGCTTAGATGAGAACGCACTTGTCGTTGGAGCGGAAACGCCGTTCTTTCACTTGGACCTGGCAAGTGCAGTGCGTGCTGCTGAGGCCAACTCGGATAGATCGGTCTGGCGGCAGGCGACACCGCAAAAAGACTTGGAAGACTGATGAAGTGCCGTGTAGTTGTAGTAATTCCGCAGCCATTTTGAAGATATGTAGTGTACTTGTTCGCATCATTATCCTTTGGCTCGAATGTAATAACACGTGTTGAGTGTAACGAAGGTTCTGGCGTGCTCTGCTCTGCCCTGTTTTCCACGGCCAGTATTACTCCAGTAAGTATTAGAGTTCAGCACGCTCAACGTTACATAACAGTCGAGACACGGAGATTGCATTTCTTCGGTATTCAGTACTCGTTCGACATGTTCTCAAGGGGACTTCTACAGTCAAGATTTACTGTGCCAGGGAAACACGTGCCATTAAGGACGTTATCCACAACTCAGACACGTTTTTCAGGCCACAGCAAAGTATGTACTTGTCAGCTACGTCTCCCCCACCGTCCACTGACTGGGTTCCTAGTGGTCCAAAATCAAGCACCGCAAAGGACTGGAGGACGCCAAGAAGTCCAAAATATATGGCAAGGCTGCTCGTGTAAGTTCTTTTCGCGCATACTATGCCTCCAGCCATACGTCAAAAAAAAAACTCAACGTGGACACGGGGTACTAGGAGATCCTGGCCGCGGCAAAATGTGTGGTGTCCCAGCTCATGTCACCATTTTCTGTGAGCTGAACCCTTTGGCACAGCTGGTGGCTCCGCGAACCCGGAGGAGAATCAGTCTGTTGGCCACCGCTATGCGACGAGCGAAGGATGCCGGCGTTCCCAAAGAAAACATCGAGAACGCACTTACAAAGGTGCGTGCGTTAACCTAAAGCCTATAGAAACGTGCTGACCCCCTGCCAACCTCTCCAGGCCGAGCGAACCCAGGGCAATGGACAAGCAATGCTATTCGAAGCCATGCTCAATGGTAAGACTGGCATCATAATGTAAGCCCCCACCCATTATGAAGCAGTTCGCAAAACAACTTAGCAACTCGCAAAGAGAATGTCGATCGGATAACTCCAATCGGACGGTGAAAAGTATCAACCATACGTTGTCCTCATACGGTGTGTGTCTCGTCTATTGCTCGTTTAGGTGGTTTACTCAATGGTTAACTGCACCGAAGGGCCCACACGACCCCCGTGAAATTTATGTTCCAACAGCGGGGCTATGTGAAGGTACAAATAGGTGACGACATGGAAACCCTCCTGGATCAAATTATGAACGTATGCTCGATCGACTTTGCGGATTGGAGCGAAGAGTCTGGCCAGCGTGGTGTAGGAGGTGTGCATCCATCCATCGAGCCTCATCGTTTCTGGTTGACTTATGCACTCATATAGCTTGTCTGCCGACCAGAAGACGTGAGCAAGGTCATGACAGTGATACGCGACCATAGCGTCCACGTCTCCGCTTTGCGAGGTACTGACAAGTGAGATAAATTGGGCGCCGCTGCAGTCGCAGGAAGTTGAAGACGGCGACGAAGGAAGAGCGCGTCTAGAGAGTCTGATAGAAGCCCTGGAAGAGGACGACGACGTCGAGCGCGTCTACACGACTCTGGAGCCCAACCATTTGATCGCTGATTGCTGAAGCGCTGATATTCTGCAGCCACACGTTTGGGCAACTTAGAAGATACAATACCACTCACAAGTTATAAACGGGTGCCACGAGCGAGAGTGGTGACCTCGTGATCTTTCAATCTCACACCTCACGCGCACGGCTCTGACAGTCGATGGCTTCCAATGTCCAGAATTGGCAACGTCGTGGTCGACAATTGCCGTGTCAAGTTTTGCCTCACACTCTGTTAATGTGATACCATTTTTCTTCAAGTAATCTATCTACTATCGTCAACAGAGATGCCCACAATCTTCCAGGAATTCGTACTGAGGGCGTTCCCACGCCGCGGGTACACATGCATATCAGTATCAGTTAATATACAAATCATCAGACCACGACTCGTATGCCTGTACTTCCTCAAGTACTTTCTGAATCTTTTCCTTTATAGCCGCCACAGTCCACTTATGGAGAGGAAGACGCAGAGGTGGGTTATCGAGATGAACGAGCTTCTCCATCGCAACGACCGCCTTGTCTGCATCCCCGTCAACAGCACCCGACTCTGAGGCGAAGTATGCGCGCATCTGCGAACTTGGAGACTTTGGGTCTGCGTACGCCGGAAGTTGAGCTAGCTGATTTCATGTTCTCTGTGACGATCTTTGGTGCGGAATGGCCCCGGCTCGATTATGGTGACCTGTCATAAGAGGGTGCCAAGGTAAGCCAGGTGAAAGTGAAAGGAAATCAATGATATTTCGATACCTTGATGTTCCATGCTGGATCAAGCTCTGTAGATAAACACTCGCTCAGTCCTTCGAGAGCTGGACAACGGGATACATGATATGAGCCTTTAGCTGTTAAGGGTCTCTAGATCCTCTTACCGAACTTGCTGTATTATGTATATCAGTGGTCAGATACAATTCGGGACGGAGACAAATCAAAATGTACTGACGATGCGCTGTAAAATCCAGCTGAAGGACCACCCGCTATTCCCTACCAGAGAGGAAACCTGGAGTAACCTGCCGCCGGGAGGGGTATTCACGTCTCGGAAGAACCGTACGGCCTCCTTGGTGACGTTTGCCGCAGCCCCAGAAGTTGACCTCGAAAACGCTGCGAGCGGCTTCTTCAGGTACGGCCTCGACCTCTCCCATCTGGGTCTGACCCTGCATTGTTGAAGACAACGTCGATCTTTCCGAAGGCCTGACGGGCTTTCTCAAATGCAGCAGGAACGTCTGAGCTCTGAGTGACGTCCAACTTTACGACGACGGAGTTGGGAAGTAGGGTATTTGGCGGCAAGATCTGCGAGGGCATCTGGGTTACGAAGGGTAGCGACAACCTTGATCGCCCTTGTTGCAGTAGGAGCTCCACCATGGAGCGTCCGAAGCCTGACGACGAGCCAGTGACTAGAGCACGGATGCCATCAGCATTGCACGTCATACGCCACACTGGCAACATTGCTCGAGAATGAACATACCGAACCAGACTTTAGGGGAGGAGGACATGACTTCAAGCTGCAACTGGAACAATCTGGGCGAGGCAGGGACTCAGATTGGTGTTTCCTTGGATGATTTCCGAAGCTTTATATCGCGCCGGCAAACATGAAACTCCCGTGAGCTCGGGAGAGTTGCCTCGTCATGATCAGATAGTACATGATTGCCAAGCTATGATTAGTACTGGAGTCGGGAATTACTTAGTGGTGAATGCTCTTAGTCATCCAGGTCTTTGAATCCGAATCTCTCGGCCTTCCTGTCATTCGTAAGACCTGTACGACATTTGGTTACAGGGGGCCGCAGTACAGTATTGGACCGGCAATTGCGCCAGATACATGGCAAAGGCGTAGGAGCGCCGAACTCGATGGAATCAACCAAGATGAGCTGTGAGGTAGGGTCACCAAGCCCGTCTTTGAGAGTGTCAATGTGGATGGGAATGGTGGATCAGTGACAACGAGGGGATGGATTCTGAATGCTTTGCTCGTTTAGGTGGTTCACTCAAAAGTCAACGTATCCAAACCCCGCGACGTAAATTATGTTCCAGCAGTGGGGCTACGTGAAGGTACAAATAGGTGACGACATGGAAACCCTCCTGGATCAAATCATGAACGTATGCTCGATTGACTTTGCGGGAGTGGAGCGAGGCGGAGAACAGTGATACGCGATCATGTGACCACGTCTCCACTTTGCGAGATGAGATAAATGGGCGCGCTGCAATCGCAGGAAGTGGAGACGAGACGAAGGGAGAGCGCGTCTACACACCTGAGCCCAACCATATCGCTGATGCTGATATTCTACAGCCACGCGCTTGGCAACCTAGATACGAACATCACAATAACCGGGTCCACAACGATTACCCGTGATCTCAATCTCATTCCTCACGTCTACAATCGATGCTTCCAATGACCAGCATTGCAACGTTTGGTGAAATGCATCAATTGCCTCACACTCTGTTAACGTGTACCATCTTTCTCAAGTAATCTATCACTATTAGTGCTCGTAGGATCCGTGTACACGACCATGATAGGACGTGTTATGGAGAGGAAGACGCAGAGGTGGGTTATCGAGATGAACGAGCTTCTCCATCGCAACGACACACGTCATGTGACCACGTCTCCGCTTTGCGAGTACTGTGAGATAAATCGGGCGCCGCTGCAATCGCAGGAAGTTGGAGACGAGGACGAAGGGAGAGCGCGTCTACACGACCCTGGAGCCCAACCATTTGATCGCTGATTGCTGGATATTCTGCAGCCACGCGTTTGGGCAACTTAGAAGATACAATACCAGGGTGCCACGAACGATTGCCTCGTGATCTCTCAATCTCATCCTCACGGCTCTGACAATCCGATGGTTCCAATGGACCAGCATTGGCAACGTTGTGGTTGACAATTGCCGTGTCAAGTTTTGCCTCCACTCTGTTAACGTGGTACCATCTTTCTTCAAGTAATCTATCTACTATTGTCGACAGAGATGCCCGGAATTCGTACCAAGGGCATTCCGCGCTGGGGTACACGTGGATACTAGTATTAGTTAATATACAAATCATTGGACCACGACTCGTACGCTTGTACTTCCTCAAGTACTTTTTGAATCTTTTCCTTTATAGCCGCCACGGTCCACTTGTGGAGAGGAAGACGCAGAGGTGGGTTATCGAGATGGGCGAGCTTCTCCATAGCAGCCACCGCCTTGTCTGCATCCCCATCAACAGCACCCGACTCTGGGGAGAAGTATGCGCGGATCTGCGAACTTGGAGACTGTGGGTCTGCGTACGCCGGAAGCTGAGGTGCTGATTTCATGTTCTCTGTGACGATCTTGGTGCGGAATGGCCCCGGCTCAATTATGGTGACCTGTCACAAGACGGTTGCCAGGGTAAGCCAGGTGAAAGTGGGAGGAAATCAAAGATATTCGATACCTTGATGTTCCATGCTGGATCAAGCTCTGTAGATAAACACTCGCTCAGTCCTTCGAGAAACTGGACAAGGATACTGCAAATGAGCTTAGCTGTTAAGGGTCTCTAGATCTCTTACCGAACTTGCTGTGTTATGTATATCAATGGTCAGATACAATTCGGGATGGAGACAAATCAAAATGTACTGACGATGCGCTGTAAAATCCAACTGCAGGAGCACCCGCTATTCCCACCTGAGAGGAAACCTGGAGTAACCTGCCGCCGGGAGGGGTGTTCACGTCTCGGAAGAACCGTACGGCCTCCTTGGTGACGTTTGCCGCGCCCCAGAAGTTGACCTCGAAAACGCTGCGAGCGGCTTCTTCAGGTACAGCCTTCGACCTCTCCCATCTGGGTCTGACCCGCATTGTTGAAGACAACGTCGATCTTTCCGAAGGCCTGACGGGCTTTCTCAAATGCAGCGAGAACGTCTGAGCTCTGAGTGACGTCCAACTTTACGACGACGAGTTCGGAAGTGGGGTATTTGGCGGCAAGGTCTGCGAGGCATCGGGGTTACGAAGGGTAGCGACAACCTTGTTGCCCTTGTTGAGTAGGAGCTCCACCATGGAGCGTCCGAAGCCTGACGACGAGCCAGTGACTAGAGGACGGGTGAACGGTATCAGCATTGCACGTCATACGCCACACTGGCAACATTGCTCGAGAGTGAACATACTGAACCAGACTTTGGGGGTGGAGGACATGACTTCAAGCTGCAACTGGAACAATTTCGGGGAGATTGGTGTTTCCTTGGATGATTTCCGAAGCTTTATATCGCCCCGGCAAACATGAATTTCCCGTGAGCTCGGGAGAGTTGCTTCGTCATGATCAGTAGTATGATTGCCAAGCTATGATTAGTACTGGGAGTCAGGAATTACTTAGTGGTGAATGCTCTTAGTCATTCCAGGTCTTTGACTCGGAATCTCTCAGCCTCCTGTCATTCGCAAGACACTGTACGATATCTGGTTACAGCATCTGCAAAACCACTGAAATAAACGCTTGAGTTCAAACGTTCAATGGCTTACGGTGTTCACATGACAAGAGATCTCTATGTCTGTCTGGTTGGTGGAGAATGTATTGGAAGACCCAAAAACGTCTGAACCCCGAGTCTATTCCAAACTCGGCGTCCCAAAGCACGCATAAAAAGCGCATTTCTGTCATGATACGCGATCATGTGACCACGTCTCCGCTTGCGAGGTACTGACAAGAGATAAATTGGGCGCCGCTGCAACCGCAGGAAGTTGAAGACGACAAGGAGGGGAGAGCGCGTCTAGAGAGTCTGATAGAAGCCCTGGAAGAAGACGACGACGACGACGAGCGCGTCTACACGACTGTGGAGCCCAGCCATTTGATCGCTGATTGCTGATATTCTGCAGCCACACCGTGACGTTTGGGCAACTTAGAATATACAATACCACTCACAAGTTATAAACGGATGCCACGAGCGAGAGTGGTGACCGGTGACCTCGTGATCTGTCAATCTCACACCTCACGCGCACGGCTCTGACAGTCGATGGCTTCCAATGGACCAGAATTGGCAACGTTGTGGTCGACAATTGCCGTGTCAAGTTTTGCCTCACACTCTGTTAACGTGGTACCATCTTTCTTCAAGTAATCTATCTACTATCGTCAACAGAGATGCCCACAATCTTCCAGGAATTCGTACTAAGGGCGTTCCCATGCATATCAGTATCAGTTAATATACAAATCATCAGACCACGACTCGTATGCCTGTACTTCCTCAAGTACTTTCTGAATCTTTTCCTTTATAGCCGTCACAGTCCACTTATGGAGAGGAAGACGCAGAGGTGGGTTATCGAGATGAACGAGCTTCTCCATCGCAACGACCGCCTTGTCTGCATCCCCATCAACAGCACCCGACTCTGGGGCGAAGTATGCGCGGATCTGCGAACTTGGAGACATTGGGTCTGCGTACACCGGAAGTTGAGCTGCTATTTTCATGTTCTCTGTGATGATCTTGGTGCGGAATCCCCCTGGCTCGATTATGGTGACCTGTCACAAGAGGGTGCCAAGGTAAGGCAGGTGAAAGCGGGAGGAAATCAAGATATTTCGATACCTTGATGTTCCATGCTGGATCAAGCTCTGTAGATAAACACTCGCTCAATCCTTCGAGAGCTGGACAACGGATACATATAGTGAGCCTTAGCTGTTAAGGGTCTCTAGATCCTCTTACCGAACTTGCTGTATTATGTATATCAATGGTCAGATGCAATTCGGGACGGAGACAAATCAAAATGTACTGACGATGCGCTGTAAAATCCAATTGCAGGAGCACCTGCTATTCCTCCCGCAGAGGAAACCTGGAGTAATCTGCCGCCGGGAGGGGTGTTCACGTCTCGGAAGAACCGTACGGCCTCCTTGGTGACATTTGCCGCACCCCAGAAGTTGACCTCAAAAACGCTGCGAGCGGCTTCTTCAGGTACAGCTTCGACCTCTCCCATCTGGGACTGACCCGCATTGTTGAATACAACGTCGATCTTTCCGAAGGCCTGACGGGCTTTCTCAAATGCAGCGAGAACGTCTGAGCTCTGAGTGACGTCCAACTTTACGACGACGAGTTGGGAAGTGGGGTATTTGGCGGCAAGATCTACGAGGGCATCGGGGTTACGAAGGGTAGCGACAACCTTATTGCCCCTTGTTGAGTAGGAGCTCCACCATGGAGCGTCCGAAGCCTGACGACGAGCCAGTGACTAGAGGACGGGTGACGGTATCAGCATTGCACGTCATACGCCACACTGGCAACATTGCTCGAGGAGTGAACATACCGAACCAGACTTTGGGGGTGGAGGACATGACTTGAATCAAGCTGCAACTGGAACAATTTGGGCTGGCGAGGTAGGACTCAGATTGGTATTTCTTTGGATGATGCATCGATGATATCCGAAGCTTTATATCGCGCCGGCAAACACGAACTTTCCCGGGAGAGTTGCCTCGTCATGTGCATGATCAGTAGTACATGATTAATGCATGATTGCGAAGCTATGATTATACTGAGTCTGGGAGTCGGGAATTACTTTAATACTTAGTGGTGAACGCTCTTACTAAGTCATCCCAGATCTTTGACTCGGAACTAACTCCGTCATTCGTAAGACACTGTACGATATTTGGTTACAGCCTATCTGCAAATTTGCAAAACCACTGAAATGAACGCGTAAGTTCAAACGTTCAATGGCTTCATACGGTGTTTACATGACAAGAGATCCCCATGCCTGGTTGGTGGAGAAAGTATTGGAACACCCAAAAACGTCTGAAACCCGAGAGTACCCGAGCCTATTCCAAACCCGGCACCCCAAAGCACGCATAAAAAGCGCATTTCTGCGTCTTTCAGTTTGCCGGTGCCGCAGTACAGTATTGGACCGCAATTGCGCCAGATTAACATAGCAAAGCTTAGAAGCGCCGAACTCG
>MU123918.1:0-51028 GCA_014904935.1 Melanogaster broomeanus | reverse complement strand
GGGTCCTTCCTCGACCCTCACACAGATGGGGCGGCGGACCCACTCCGCCCTCTTCCAGCTGCCACACTTCTCACAATCCTAGCGCCATTCAGCCGACCTCTCCTCTCTCGAATCCATCATTCTCTAACGATGGCGTGGATCCATTGACGCCCTCGCTTAAATGCTTCGGCCGAAGGTTTCCTGTGAGTTCGTGGTGAGCTGTCCAGCGGATAAATGCCAGGGCGTGAATATGCTACGCGTTCATAATGGAGCATGAATGCTCCTAACCCGTCTTGAAGCACAGACTCGATACCACATTCTTTGACAGAGTTATCGTGGACACAGAGCTACATCAAGTTCATGGCGTAGTCTTCGTTTCTAATGCAGGCGTACCGCAGACACTTTTCCGACTCGCAACCTAGAGGATGAGAAATCGTGGTGGAGCGTAGTGGGCCGCGCCATACGAAAGAGAACGCGGGTTGCTTCGGAAGCAGATGTAAAGACTGAAGGATTGCTGGCCGTAATGGCATGCAACAGCAGATAAGCGGTAGATGATCCCAGGTGTAGAGTAGATGGGTTGCGTGAGTGTTGTGGAGCGGGGCAAGTTGGGGAGGGGTGCAGAAATTGGAATCGAGTGAACAGTGGATAAGACTGCCGAGGGTCGTGAACGGAGTGAGGTCCAATATCCCGGGAAAGATCATCCGTATCGAGTTCTTCATCCCAAATTGACCTAGTGATTGAGATGAAGCGCAAATACGAGTAGAGGCTGGGCGAAGTGTCAGAATGAAGTAAAGCAGCATCTAGTAGAGATATACCCTTGCAATCATGGCTTGCTCTGTCGACCTCTGCTAATTACTTTCTCCTATAATGCTCTTCACATCTTCCTCCACTCGACCATGCTCCAACGATGACCGCGTTCTCTGCTTCAAATTCCTGGCAACCTCGGCTTTCTGCATTATAGAGGTTGTAGGACAATGTTCGACAGCCGGTCCGCTTCCTGCACAAGACGGTCATGAGATGCAATCATCCAGTACTTGCGAGAATTGCAATCGTACGGCAGTTCGTGTTTCATGTGTTCAGCAAGACAATCTTCGAGTCGACAATTCAATTTGCCTGGTTCACGGTTAGCAACGGGGCATATCCAATGCAGTGGACTTGCCGCGTATCTCAGAACCGCAAGCCGCCAACTGCGAAAGGCGAAATGAATGACAGCTTCGGTGTATGCATACTCTAAGGAACTCCTTCTGTTGGCAATCAGCCCATCGAACGTGCTCCTCCCTGTGTATTGAGAAACAATGTAATACACACCAGAGTAAGTTGAGAAGGGCGGCGATAACAGGTGAAGGAACATCAAGCTGCATGACCCTGCCGCGAGCAGAAAGCAGACAAGGTTGGAAGTAGGATAACGAAGGGATGGCCTAAAGTCCTTTGTGAGATATGGCCCGCACGGAAATCATGGGGATGGGTGGACCTGTTCATGAAGCAGTATGTTCCAAAGAGGACATCCAGGACATCCACATCCTAGCCAAGAATCACACGAGGTCGATGTCGAACATGCGTTGTCGCTCGTTAAACATTTGATAGAACCACGTCGAACCACTCCCCACACCTTGCTGGGAGATCCCTCGGAGCCCGAGGACGACGAGCTATTCCTGCACCGTTTCGGTGAAGAGGTCTATCGGAAATACCATTCTAGACGAGGTTACGGAGGGACCTTGATGGCGAGTGACGACAGAAGGAGGAAAGGAATGCTGTTGGGAGTACAGTAAGCCGTGCGAGTTTCTGGTCATTGTCAATCATCAAACACGGCTGCGTTACATAATAGCCACGTGATCCACAAATTCAGGGCTGGCAGTCTCGCGCCAAATTATTTGTCGCGTCGCCTGATATCTTGGGCTTACTGCCATAGATCACCATGGACATAGACGCTCTTTCATCGCCAGCGGCGCCGAGGTCATTGTTGCCACCGAGCAGTGCACAAAATCCAACAGCGTCATCAAACGGAACACTAAGATCAGCCCAGAGGCGGCCAGCTACCGATGCGCTCGCATTTGGTGACAGCGAAGCTCAGGAAGTTCAGGAGAACGATGAAACAGCCGCAATGCGTAGACGGAGACCACGAAACCAACCAAATGCCGATGTTCCAATGGTCAGAGATGCGGTGGGTGAGAGTGTATGCGAGAGCTTCGAAACCTTTCTAAAGACGTGAGTGGCGATCGTGTCAAGCATGTTTTTACTCTCAACTATCATCTAGTTTTACTGAAGAAGTCGCATTGGCATCTACTCCTGCATCTGATGGGGGTCTACCCGACGTTATGGATGGGCAGTTGATCTATATCTAACAAATCCACACCATGCGAGAATACGAAATCATAACGCTCTACGTGGACTATGGCCATCTGCTACAAAAGGACGATGTCCTCGCGGATGCGATCCAGAAGCAATACTACAGATTCCTCCTATATCTACGTCGCTCGCTTCACAATCTCGTCGCCGAGTACGAACCTGAATATCTCAAGATAAACCCAACTGCTGCGACTACGGACTCTGCAAACCTTCAGTCTCGCGAATTCAACATTGCATTCTATCACTTACCTTTGGTCTCTGGCATTCGGGATCTCCGTACAGACAAAATCGGTACACTGATGAGCATCAGCGGCACTGTGACGAGAACAAGTGAAGTTAGACCTGAGCTGTTATACGGCAGTTTCATCTATGAAGTTTGTGGCGGTCTCGTCAACGAGATGGAGCAGCAATTCAAGTATACCGAGGTGCCATTCTGTCGCTCCACCGTTGTTGTCCTGTTATTGACTTGGATGTGCAGCCCATTTTATGCCCAAACCCCACTTGCGGTAATCGCATAGCATGGCAACTACAAATCGACACCTCCAAATTCACGGATTGGCAGAAGGTTCGCATCCAAGAAAACCCTTCGGAGATTCCAACTGGTTCCATGCCTCGGTCGCTCGACGTCATTCTCCGTTCGGAGCTGGTCGAACGAGCAAAGGCTGCAGATAAATGTGTATTTACGGGCACATTCGTCGTCGTCCCGGATGTCAGCCAACTTGGGCTGCCGGGAGGGAACAAGGCGGAGCTCATGCGCGAGGCAAGCAGAAGTGGGGCAAACGCTGCGACAGGAGGTGTTGGCGGCAGCGGTGTGACAGGGATTGAAGAGTTTAGGTGTGCGAGATCTGCAGTACAAAACGGCGTTTTTGGCATGCATGGTACATGATGCTGATGGTAGGGTGAGTCATCTATATGTCCATATATGCGTCACCGACCGTTCTAACGATGCTGACTACAGGGAGGCACGAATGTCCGCGGTGAAGAAGAAGGCAGCGAGGAAGACGGACAAGCCTTCCTCACGTCCCTGACCGAGCCCGAATTCGATGAGCTCAAGAGCATGATCGATTCGGATCACATCTATTCCCGGTTGGTGGAGAGCATTGCGCCGACAGTCTACGGCCACGAAATCGTGAAGAAGGGACTCCTGCTGCAGTTAATGGGCGGTGTGCACAAACAGACAGGGGAAGGTATGCACCTTCGTGGAGACCTCAATATTTGTATTGTTGGAGATCCATCGACATCGAAGTCGCAGTTCCTAAAGTACGTGTCAACATGCCTCGCATAAGGCGCCTCACGAGGAGGAACTGACCAATTCTTCGGCAGGTACATCTGTTCCTCGCGCAGTCTACACGTCCGGAAAGGCTTCCTCTGCTGCCGGTCTCACGGCCGCCGTAGTCAAAGACGAAGAAACTGGCGACTTCACTATCGAAGCTGGCGCACTCATGCTAGCAGACAACGGTATATGCGCCATCGATGAATTCGATAAGATGGATATCTCCGACCAAGTCGCTATCCACGAAGCAATGGAACAGCAAACAATATCTATCGCCAAAGCTGGCATCCACGCCACGCTCAACGCCCGAACGTCTATTCTGGCAGCTGCAAATCCTATTGGTGGGCGATATGACAGGAAGAAAACGCTCAGGGCAAACGTCGGTATGAGTGCGCCTATCATGAGTCGATTCGATTTGTCCTTCATTGTCCTTGATGAGTGTGACGAGAAGACGGACCTGAGTCTTGCCACGCATATTGTCAATGTCCATCGTTTCCAAGACGAGGCTATCAATCCAGAGTTCAGCACGGAGGCATTGCAGCGATACATCCGGTATGCGCGGACATTCAATCCAAAAGTAAGCAACTATTCACTGCACCTATGATGATTACTGACGGTTCGCGCAGCTCACGCCCGAAGCAGCGGAAGTGCTGGTCGAGAAGTACAGAATTTTGAGACAAGACGAAGCCTCTGGCGCAGGACGAAACTCTTACCGTATTACAGTGAGACAACTTGAGAGTATGATCCGTCTCAGCGAAGCCATCGCCCACGCAAACTGCACATCTGAAATCACTCCCGCGTTCGTACGCGAAGCATACACCCTCCTACGGCAGTCCATCATCCATGTCGAACAGGACGACATCGATCCCGACGAAGAAGAGCTCGAGGGAGAGCGCGGTGCCAGGGTGAACGCGGCACAGACTGCGGATGGGCTTGAGGAGAGTCAGGATGTAGAGATGTCAGCTGCGGAGATGGAGGCGATGGATCAGATGGAGGAGAGTTCGTTGGGACTGAATCCTATGGCGACGAGCAGCGGGGTTGGACCGTCGTCGACGTCGCGGGCGGGCAGTGTGTTCCAAGCTGCGCCACCCACTCCTGCACCGCTGCCGAAGCGAAGGATGGTTATCACGCACGACAAGTACATGACTCTTCAGAGTCTCGTCGTGTTGCACCTTTCTGCTACGGAACGAGAGACTGGACGAGGTATTGACAGAGACGACCTCATCGACTGGTACCTTGAGCTCAAGGAATCGGAGATACAGGACGTCGAGGAGCTGGAGTACGAAAAGGAGCTCATTTCAAAGCTTTTGAGGAAATTGGTGAAGGTATGCCTATTGTTTTACTCGCTGTACGGAGCTCAATGGTCGCCGCCCAGGACGGCTACCTGTTGGAAATCTTGGGGGATGTGCAGGAGTCGTTGCCAGAGTCGGCAGGCAACGGAACCATGCAGTCTTCTTCCGGACCGCGAGACGGAGAAAACGTTCGTGTATATATACCATATGGTCCATCCCTCGGTGGATACAGAGAGCTCGTCCTCTCAGCATACATGATCATGGTATTATGGATGACGTTGAGGAGTCATGGGGTTTGATTTCTTTGCGTGTGTCGTTTATATCCGCCCTTGTAGTTCTATCGCTGTCCTGGTTTGATTCCTGTACATCACATTGTTGTAGCCACATCGAGTCCACTGGCCTTGGTGTTCAGTAATTCTCATGATCAGCTCGCTGAGGCACCGACTACGAATTCCCGCGGTTTCGGGAGCTTTGTAGGGTCGCAGCACCCTCCCAGCCACGGTGACACAGTGACACTTCAGGTTGTAGGGAGTCCTGCGCGTGAGCCCTGATCGAGATCTAGGACGCCAGGTGTGCTCGAGCATCGCTGAACGACAAGGATAGATACGGTCACGTCGTGACGAAACCAAGTTATTGGGCCTCGAGATCGGGCATGTGCCAGGCTGCACGGCAAACCTGAACAACCCGTCCTATAGGCCTAGGAGAGAACATCGAAGCGAACATTATGGCAACTGACGATTCCCTTATTGTACCGGTGCTGTTGCTGGACGGCAGTTTGCAATACCCCTCTGTGTCACCACATGCAACAGCTCAGGACGTTATCAAGACCCTAACTCTGCTGGACGAGGTCAAGTCCGCGGTGCTCGATGACGTAGCACCGTCTGCATGGGTATTCCAGCGTGTACGCAAGGAGAAACCTGGTCGTCGGTGGGAAGAAACTGAACTTCTCGCTCTGGGCAATGGTGAGTTGCCTCGCTTTCCTATAATCATGCACACTAAAGTCTAGCGTCAATGCAGGACTCATAGATCTTACATCCCCCATCGCCCCACTCTTGGCACAATCGGACATAAGCTCGACCAATCCTTCTCCAAAACACTTCTCCGTGTTCCCACTGACATCGCACCTGCATGCACCTGTACTGCGCCTCGTAGCCCACCATCCTCTACATCTAATAACTGTCTCGTTCCTGCGCGTGCCGGAAATACATGATGGTTTCCGATGGACTGTCTTCTTCGGGAAGGATTCTACTGTAGGCGATGTTATCAATAATGTTATGGAGGAGCTCGGTCTAGTGAGGAGTCTCCCTGGCTCCCGTGGAGGTGAAACAGTAGAGTACGCGCTCGAGCAGTCAACTGGAAATCAGGGTACGCACTGCTTTTCGGAACTCGTTTCAGATGATAATGCTGAACCTCAACACTTAGTCACGACATTCCCGCAGTCAACCCTAATGGTGGACATACTTCACTCCTCAAACTCACCACCTGACATCCAATTCTGCATACCAGACCAATGGCTCCGTCGCAAGTCACGCAAGACGTCTACATCGTCGCACTCCTCAGCTGACACCACCACAAACGTTGGGTCTGCCGAGAGCTCCGCGGAGGAAGGCGAGGGTACGGTAAAGCAGGAGAAATCCAGTGCCGAATCTGCAACACCAATTCCCACGACACCAGGATCAGGTTCTCCAGAATGGCGAAGCTCTGTTTCACAAAGTCGCCTCACAGGTTTGCTAGCCAGCTGGTCTCGGCCTGCACCCACGGCGACCTCTGCAGTTGTTGCGACTTCCACAGGCAATCGGAAGAGCGTCAGCGAGCCTTTGTTAGTTCAACAGCACACGGGTGGCACGTTTTCGACAGGAATGCAGTCGATTAGAGAAGACGGAGCTAACTCTAGTGAATTCGACGCTTCAGAGTTCGAACGCTGTATAGTAGGCGATGAATGGTTCTGCTTGGAGACGATTGCTGATCGCACATCCTCAGGATCAACTAGGAGTCAAAGGAGAATCAAGGGCCGCTATGTACAGCTTGCCGCTGGAAAAGAAACGACAACTTATTGATCAACTACGACATCCACAAGGCAAGTTGGGTGACAAGACTGCTGCTACCGGCTCTCTTACTCCGAGTCCTCACGGACCTTCTGCGAGCTATGGATCGTCAAGTGGTGGCGCTGCTCTTCCTCGGCTTGTTCCTCAGCTGACCGGTGACTCGAGCATATTCAAACGGATCTCCGCGTTTCCAGGTTGGGGTTCGCCAAGCTCTCCTCCACCTCCAACTCTCAAGGATGCGAATCGTTCGAGCAGTGAGTTCGATACCGGCCGCCAATTCCCGCTTTCTTCGGAGGCAGTAGAGGGCTCGCAACGCATCCAGTCCCAAACTACTGGCAGCATGTTTAGCAGCTGGTGGGCGACCTTGGGAGGGGCTGCTGATAACGAGGCCGCATCTGCTGAAGCCTATGTCGAGGGAATACGCAATGCGCGGAATATAGACTCGAAGCTCGTGAAACATATGATTTCGCTGCGAGTGCATCTGTCTACCGCCAAGCTCTCGTGGATCGAAAACTTCATAGTCAAGGAGGGTATCACAACAATCGGTCACCTGCTTTCTTCGCTAGTTGGAAAGGGTGGAAAGAGAAAAGCCCTGACCGATAGTGAGAGTAGCGCCTTGTTGGAAGTGATCAAATCTCTTCGGGTCCTTCTGAATACTGAGGTGCGTTCCGGAAGCACGTAAGTCATCTCGAGTTGAATGTTCTTGTACCAGTCCGGATTCGACGCCGTCCTGTTATCTCCCACTATCATCGCGCACATCGCCTACTCTATTCACGGAACCTCATTGAAAACGCGGACTCTAGCAGCCGAGCTACTAGCAGCCACATGCATGGTTTTATTTGACGAGGGTCATCGCGCTGTCTTGGCTGCTCTCTCGGAATATCGGATTGCATACAACGAGCTCTTCAGGTTCCAGTCGTTGGTAGCCGCCCTGAAACTGCCTGATTCTCAGATTGGGGAACCTGCCGCACCAGAAGTGACCATGCCTGCTGAAGAGGAGGGAACTTGGGAAGCTCGGACAGCGTTCATCGTGCTCATTAATGCTCTTACGAATTGTCCGAACTCCCTGGAGGAACGGATCGTGCTCCGAGATGAATTCAGTCGGCGAGGGTTGAATGAAATAATTGTGGTATGTTCTATGTCTGGTTATTCGGTGTTTCAACATCCCGTTCTGAGATGCGTAGGCGCTCAGATACGCCAAGCCCCCAGAGTCTCTGTTAAAGCAGCTTGACATGTACATGGAAGAAAAGTACGAGGATGAGGAAGACCTGCGTGAGCGAGCTCGCAGGGCAGTGCAAGATAGTCGGAGGCGTGCATTTGAGGCATCAGAACCTGGGTTACTACTAGATGAGATCCTGCAAGCTACTAAAGCTATTGAGGCTGGGAGCGTCGTGGAGGACGTTCTTTATAAACTAAACGCTATTATCCAGGGGGAATCTGACTCGTGGGTATTCCTCTGTGCATCTTCGCCTGCTAGTCATGATTCTAATGACGTTCTAGGCTGTTCAAGCGTGGTTTACTCTTAGTCCTCGACGAGTTCATGGGAGGCCTACCTGCGATCAAGGACTCGTACGCTGTTCTTGTTTGACTGTTAGACTCACGAGCTGACAGGGATTGTCTAGTGACGTGACTTGGTCGGATTTCGTGCAGCACCTGATTTCTTCTGTGCAACGGCTTGCTGGGCGGAATATTTCCATGGGAAATGCCGCCATCGCAGAGGAAGAAATCCAGAAGCTGAAAGACAAAATAGATGACCTTTCCCGACAGGTGTGTCTTACCTGTCTTCCTCACGCATTGCCTCACTGCTTGTAAAGAATTCCGCGTCAAAGAGCGATCGTAGCCAACGCCATCACCAAGAAGGATCGGCCATCTATATAGGCAGAGAGAGTCCCCCTCCACCTGTACTGACGCCAACCCCGAAGTCAAAGCCTAATTCTCCTTCTAAACCCGGGAATGAGGCATGTTAACGTATTTCGACGAAATGTCTGTGATAACTGGACAACTCACCTCGCTTTGCTCTGGCAGAAAATGGCCGGGATCGTGCCGCGGCTTGTGCAGAAGGAGAAGGAAGTCACCCAACTTTTGGCCGAAATCGACCGTTTGAAGATTCAGAACCCAAGTGATGCATATGATGCTGTGAGTCTACAGTCTTTCTAGGGACTTCGAAATATTCAGCACTCGGGGCTCTAGGACGATCGAGCCAGGAAGGAGCGCGATAGAGCGAAGATCAATGCATTAGGTGAAGAAATAATGACGCTTAAAAACAGGGTATGGCAACAACGCCAGTA
This sequence comes from Melanogaster broomeanus, assembly GCA_014904935.1. Classification (NCBI taxonomy): domain Eukaryota; kingdom Fungi; phylum Basidiomycota; class Agaricomycetes; order Boletales; family Melanogastraceae; genus Melanogaster; species Melanogaster broomeanus. The sequence continues at coordinate 41,805 of MU123918.1, read as the reverse complement.
CAATGATGCTCGCACTCATCTCACGAACAACAGATCGGCGAAATGGACGGATTTCTGGTCGATAAAGACAAAGAGATACTGTACCTGAAACGCGCCCTTGAGTCCGTCTACTCTCGCTTTCATACGAAGGAGGATGAGAAGACAAATGACATGGACGCTCAATTGATTGCGAGTCGAACTATTGAAAGACTCGCCAAGAGAGACGATGAGATAGTGGCGCTTCAGGCTGAAGTCGTCGATCTCAGACGGTCTCTGGCAGAGAAGTCCGCGCGACTATTCGAACAGGAGTTCAAAGCTCAGAACGCACCTCCCCCACCCCCTCCAGTAGATAGAAGGAAAATAGTTGTGTCGAATGATCGCAAGGTTGAGAAGGCGGAATTCGTGACTTTGCCCGATTCCTTGCAAGGACCTGCCCCAGCCCCTCCTCCGCCTCCGCCTCCGCCACCACCGCCTGCCTCACAACCTAGTGGCACATCCATTCCCTTTACCCCTGGCGATATCACAGGTTCAGTCTTACCCATATCTATACCACCTCTTCCTATACCCCCGCAAGGCCCTTCGTCCCGCGATTCCCCCGCACCACCACCACCACCCCCGCATCCACCACTACCCCCCGATTCTGTAAATTATGGGGCTCCACCCCCACCCCCGCCACCACCTGTTTCCAGAGGTAATGTACCTCCCCCACCGCCTCCACCTGGGTCCGCAATCGGGATTCGGGCCAAGGCAAAGCCATCTGGTCCACGTTTGAAGCCATTCTTCTGGAACAAGCTGGAGAGCAACTCCATAGGCCCAACCGTGTGGTCTGAACCATGTGCAGACCCTGACTTCAGCACGGAGGATCTGGAGGCCACCTTCCTCATCGATAGTGTGCCTCAGACACAATCTCAAGTGCTCAACCCATCCCGGAAGCAGAACGTGACTACTCTATTGGACATTACAAGAGCAAACAACATCGGTAGAGTTATTCCTTACACTGGTGCTGGGTTCCGTGCTGAGTACATTGTATGCAGCTATCATGCTATCTCGCTTTAAGAGTCGTTATCCAGCAATTCGGCAAGCACTCCTTGACCTCGACGATTCCATACTCTCGATAGACGATCTCAGAGCGATCAGCAAGCAGCTCCCGACGACAGAGGAGGTATGTCCTTTCTACGCACGTCACTAGAGTTATCGGACGAGCTTTGCTTCCACAGATGAATCGAATCAAGGACTTTGGGGACGTTAGCAAGCTTGCCAAGCCCGATCAGTATCTCCACGAGGTTTGTATGTGCCCACGTCTCTATGCTGCTGACTAAATATGTCCAAGATCATGACGATCCCCAGGCTTCCGCAAAGGCTGGATTGCATGATATTCCGTCAAAGGTTCCACCTAGACGTAGATGAGATCCGCCCAGATTTAAAGACGATACGAGACGCCTGTCGAGAGCTCCGTGCTTCCCAGCTGTTCAAGAGGACATTACAGGTGACGTCCACAAAATGTGTACTGACAGGAAATCCTGACTATCAAATCAGGCTGTCCTTGTTGTCGGGAATAAATTGAATGGTTCAACCTTCCGCGGCAATGCTCGTGGATTCCATCTTGAAGCATTGCTCAAGGTAACCGTCTTTCATTACTCTGGATTCCAACAGTCCTTTAATACCATTTAGATGAAAGAAACGAAAACCGCGAAGGGCGGTTCTGATTGTCCGACTCTACTGCATTACATTGCTCGCGTTTTGCTTCGCACTCAACCGAAATTGACCTTGTTTATTGAAGAGCTGCCAAACCTTGAGCCCGCTGCTCGCAGTGAGCCTCTTGCTGTTTCTTAGTCTCTTAATTATTGCTGACCCTATCTATAAGTTTCTTTCCAGACTACTTCCCAGGCGGTCCAGTCAGTGATCGCATCCCGCGCAAAGGTTGAAGCAGAGGTACAACTATTAAACCAGCTGAGGCATCCTTCCGCAAATGATCAATTCGTCAAGGTGATGCAAGTGAGCTGCGTTAACTCTCCACCTTTCGTGACCTCACGCTTGCATCCCACAGCCTTTCCTGGCGCAAATTTCCGGTTCTGTCGAGGCTCTGAAGGAGATGACGGCCTCTGTTGAAAGTGATCTGCGTTCTTTGTTCACCTATTATGGTGAATCGTTCGAGTCGTCTGAGGGTCCAAAGCCGGACGACTTCTTCGCCATGATATGCTCCTTTTCGTCGTCACTCCAGGTAAGCTAACATTTACGACTCTTCTCGTGTTTATCTAATCGGACATGTTTATAGAAAGCGGCATTTGAGGTCGGGCCACAGGCACTAGCCCTGACACCAGCTCAGGATAGCAGACAGCAGGTAAGCATATCTGAACTTCCGGAAGAACGCAAGCTCAATTCGCCGCAAACCAGACCGTCGGGGGTGCGGAGCCACCTTCAACATACCTACCTGCTCCACCTCCCCGCCATGAACGCCAGAGATCTCATGGTCGTGGAGATCTTGACCAGGCGCTGCGTACTTTGAAAGACGGTCAGACCAGAAGACAGCGCACTCCACGATCCATAGCTCGGGCGACCAAGATTTTTGTCGATGCATGAACTTTAAACTCGAGAGAAGGCCTAGATCACGTAATCCTAGCAACCCACGTCCTCGGATTCCCTCCAAACTCGCTCCACTCTGTATTATATCCTCGGTCATCTTTCACATCTATCATGTTATGTATCTCATATCCTTCACTCTGTGTAATAACATCAACAAATGCTTCAGGGTGGAAATCTCTGAGTATATTGCAAAGACGGGAGAGAACCATTGAGCGCCAACGTTGAAGTGCGAAGAACAATCGCCATACCATTGCTGGACGTTCAAAGGGGATATCTTATCACATCGATTGACGCAATCCAAAAACATGTCGAAGAACTTGTCCACCTACAGAATTGTGAGCAACACACGAAACAAATGTCACAAACAAACGAGATGGACTTCAAGAGATTCCAAAATAAAACAGTTTTTCCCTGTAGATCCCCAGGTATCATCAGATTTCCGGTAATTCCAGGTGTCTACCACGGTTTCTCCGGTGGTATGTTGTCCTTGAACCTCTACGTCCACGCGGTAGCGCTTGCCTTTGAATAGTCCTGGGTTGGAGAGGTATGCTATCGTGAGCGCATCATGTAACGGGGGCCCTTCGTCGAAACCGAAAACCTCCCGGTAGGTATCCCCGAAAAAAGTGATCAGGGAAGACATCATTGTTCGGAGGTGGGTGGACGGTAAGTCGTTCGTGTTACTAACGCTTGGATGGGGTGAACAAAGAAGCGAATGGATGGTTTTATTTGCAATGGCTGTATGAGTTACGTTAAGGGGGACCATGACAGTCTTCAGCGGGTTATTCATCACGATTTGTGCTGCTTCGGCTGTGTAAAAGAACGTCTGAGTGGCATCGGCACAATCTTTCCATATCATAGACTTACGATCACAAAGGATGTTGAACTCTAATGACATATGCATCGATATAACCAGAGGAATGGTGAATCTGTAGAACATTACATACCTGCTGCGGGTGTGGTATTACCGAAGCCGTCCCCTCCACCCATGAAAATGAACTGATCCACGGCATCCAAAAGTTCAGGATGCGCAGAGATAAACAAGGCGATGTTTGTCATAGGGCCACAGGAGACCACCGAAACTTTGCGGCCGGCTCCATCATTCCAAGTCTCCTTGATGGCCTTCACCATGCCTTGCAGTGCAGTGATGGGTTTACCATCCTCGTGACGAGCGAAGCGTGCCTGCACCTCGGGGCTGTCCGGCAAAGGGAGTCCAACAACGCCGCCGAGTCCATCTTCGCCGTGGATTTCGGGAGAATACCTCACGTATCGCGTCAGTGGTTTCACTGCCCCAGGAAACACCTTGATGTGTGCAGGAGCCGCGAAAGTGTGCAGACATCTGGCAGCATTTATTGTAGTCCAGTGTGTAGAGGTATTCCCGTAGACCTGGTACAACGTCGCTATATATCAATCTGATGAAAATCAGAGTGCGTACAGTTGATATGCCCAGGAGATTGATGTTATCGAGGTGAACGGCCAGCAAGATCGCGGTTGCATCGTCGTGGCCCTTGGGAGATCACCAGTCATGCGATGCATACCGCAATCGTGAGTTTGACGACTTACGGGATCAACGTCAAGCCAGATAGTGGTAGTCTCCTCCATGTGGTGAACTAGTAGTACAGGTGAGTTGTGCCAGTGTCACGTGGTGGAAGACGATCATGACACGAAATGGCAATGATGGCATTTGTACATCGACCTCATGTATCTTCGATGCCAGTAACGTTTTTTTTTTTGGTTTCAATTACATCCTCGACAACTTGAGCGCTTCTTAAGTCAAGTGACGTGTGCCAGCAACTACTAACTAAATTTCTATCGTGACAGAGCATGGGGCCCGGGGTGCTCAAAAACACTCAAATTATTGGGAATCGGTCAGACAGTTCTAGCGTCGAAAATCGGACAGTTCGGTGTTGAAATCCCTGTTAAATTGCCTCCACCTCCACCAAGACCAGTACTGCATCTTGAGGGAAGTAATATAATTGCACAGCCAGATTCTAACGCCAAATCGGGTCGTTATATGTAGTGTTGTTTATCCCTGTTTATCCTTGTCTGTCGACACCTTCCGATCCTAACATGTACAAACAGACTGGCGCTCGCCCCTGGAGTTCGACCTGAAGCGAAGCGTAGTGGAAGCATGGCCATGTCCAGTTTACCCACGACCAACGGGAAAGATGAGGAAGAACTTCCTCCCCCACAGCGCCCACCGTCTCCTCCATATCACACGACCTTTGCGGCAAGAGGCCTTCACGTACGGCAAGTCTCATAAACCATTTGCAGCACCTACAATCTTGCTTCCTTACAGGCACAAAATTTCCCTGCCCATAATCCGCGCGACCTTCGAATCCCGTCACCGCAAGCTATGACCCATGTCGCATGGAGCTGTGATGGTAAACGCCTCGCAGCTGTTGGCATCGACAAAGTTACAAGAGTATGGGCCCCAGAAACAAGCGTAAATCTCTGTGATTATTTGCCTACAAACCCCCTACTAACCGCCATTTCAGATGGAGTACAGAGCCGCAACGCACTTCTCTGGAGGCCACTCCGATGATGTTGACTATGTGTCTTGGAACCCAACTCATCCTGAATTGTTTTGCACTTCCAGTCAGAAGGACAGACGCATCGTTTTCTGGGACGCGCGACGTAAAGTCATTCAGGTTCTTTGGGATTCTCCTTACTGACCATTTATCTGAAGAAAGTCGAGCTATACAACAAATACAACTCAAGGTGTCTCCTATGCAGACAAACTATTCTCCGGACGGGAGGGCGCTGTCGTACATATCTGCCGGACACTTTCTGTTCTTCCTGACGTTTGGAAAAGACGGCGAGTCCTCTAAAGAGACGTGGCAGATCTCAGATAAGGACGGAGTAAGTTCGTGTCGATACTTTGACGTCTTCGTCTAATGCGAAATTACTGCTAGAGCATCGTTGGCTCCACTGCAATGTTCAATCATGTTGGAGATGGAATTATTTTAACACATCACGCCGAGCACACTCTCCGCATAATGGATTATCCATCGCTGATACCGCGAGAAAGCCCCGCCGCTCATGTCGGTGGTTGCATCGCGGTGGCCCTTGATCCTCGAGGACGGTCGGTCCTATTGGCATTATCATCCTTGTCAGAGGAAGCTTATGTGGTATCCACGTAGATATCTCGCCTCGGGTGGGTACGATTCGATAGTCAACATGTTTGACCTCACTGAATGGATATGCGCGAGGACGATATCATCCTGCGAGTACGTGACGAACCATTTTGGTCTCAAATGACGAGTCTACATCTTTTCCACAGCAACGCCATCAATGCATTGAGTTTCTCGTATGATGGCGAATACTTGGCAATAGCTAACACTGGGTCATACATTGACATCGTGAGTCACTCCTCATTCTTCACCCATTCTCATCTGAACTATTTGGTGTCTAGTGCGCAACAGAAACTGGGCTTCCCCTTCATCGTGTTCCGGCACTTGCCCCATCACCAACAGTAGCTTGGCACCCATCAAAATACGTTTTTGCATATTGCGGGCAAACGAAGCAAAGAGAAGGCGCCCCACCTCCAGCCGCTGTGATCAGTTTATTCGGAGGTGGTATATGATGCTAGCTTTGACAGAACTGTTGAATCGATATTCACTTGTGATCGATCTTCCAAGTGTGACTGGCCTCTGATCGCCTCACTAGCCAACTACTCGCTTTAGTAGATCAGTTCTACCAAGGCCATTCATGCATGTCTAAAGATTCAGCCCGAGAGACAACCTTAACCCACACTCAGATCGTTCAACTTCTACCCGGCTCACAATGCAATGTGTCAACCTGAAACTCCAGGAGGTCTCTCGCGCATGATCATGACGGCTTCGCTTATGTATAGGAACGACCACAGCCCTTGTACTTCAGGGGCCATGGGCTGTAGTCAATCGTGTCGTGTGAAGGGTTTTATATCAGTCTTAGCATGCAGGAACTGCTCTCAGGCAATAAGACATGTCTGCTACTTGGCCGTCTTCTACTGTGATCCAACCCAGTTTGAAAGTTACGCGGTACCTCTTGTTGATTCCATAATGTCTTCCAGACACTAGACGAACTCGAGAATGTGCTTGTAATTAACTGGAGCTGCTCCACCTGACGAAGCAAGGACAGAGGTGACCAGTCACTCATGTAGAACTGTATCGCAGTAGGCGCAGCAGTTCCTGTAGAGCCCAATCTCGGATCAACCATCGACTTCTCTTGAGCCTGAGTGCTCTGGGGACGGGTGGTGAACATCGGACAGGTAGACGGATGGTAAGTGCCGAGTTCCTACACCACGTAAGTATGTGATTGATGTATTCTTGAGGTTTCGCGCTGCTGAACTGGTCTGTATAGCAAGTATCACTTCCAGCACCAGTGGAAGCCGGATTGCCTGGCTATGCGGCAAAAGGCTTAGCTTCGGACTCCGGAGTGCCCGTCGAACACGGCCGCATCTCCAGGACGTTTTCCCCTAGGCCTGGGCGTCCTGCAGCAATGGTTCATCTTCTCCCCACACGTGAGATAGCATAGCATACCCGAAGTATTGGCATTTCCGTACGATGCTTTCTGCTTATTCTGAAATTACATCAGGAGTAACGGAATTGGAGGATACCAGTGTTTTATCCCCGCACGATCGTTTCGCGGCAGGGGCTAGATCCGCACTCAAGGAGAAAGCCCCAGTGCTGAGGTTGATGAAACGTAACGGTTGCTTGCAAGCGCCTCCTGAACCAGTTCATCTACAATGTGCGCAGGCTCGATATCTTCTTCATAAGTGTGAATCTAAGTGTCTGCCAGTTCGTAATGGCTGTGACTACTCGGCAATATCTACCATCCCCCGCTTCTGTGACAGCCTGACAGTCCGGTCGATAGCTCTTCTAGTACAGGCGCCACCGAGTCCAGTAGCATGACGTGAGTGAGTATAGAGCGGGTGGGGAACCCTGGCGTCCTGTGCGCCAAACAACATAATAATCATGGCAAGTGCCCCTATCAAGGCGTGGCTGGTACTGAAACGTATTGATTCTTAATCTATTACGTCGACTCATTAGCGATGCCAGTTGATGTTCCAAATAGCTGTGTTCTTACGCGCCTCCATCTTAACTCGGTCGAGCCGAAGAGCGTGAATCATGTGATCAGTTAATCAGGAATGTGCTCGCAGAAGACAGATTTTGAACGGCTATTACCTTTGAAAACCGTCTTGAGTCCTCTCAATAATCAATGTCAAGAAGCCGATCATGAATGTGAGCTCCCAATCTGGCTTTCCTGGGCTCTCTATATGAAGAGATGTGGCGGTGCACACGTCCCAAGCATTAGTAACATCGAATAGGTGAAGCTTCGACAGTCTGATGCACAGCGTAACAGTCAGACAGCCTCACCAGGGGGACAATGGATCGGGTCTAATCTTGGACAGCGCTGCTTGTCTTGGAAACGACCAACAATGAAGTTAATGAACTTTCTAGATGTATCTTGGCACTGGCAGTGGTTGCATCGCACTGGTGCCTTGGAAGGAGAAGAAGTATTGCCAAAGCAGCTGAGGCGCATATTCCAGGAAACATGAATGAATACTTGGATGGCAAGGATGAGGATGAGTGATAGAACGTACCTTATTGGCACCCCTCCGAGATCAACATAAAATAGATTGCCGCCCGCAGGAAGTCGTCAGTTTCTGACCTCGAATGTCCTCTAAGAGCGCAGCCACTGCGATGAAATCTGTGGCATACCCTTCAATAACGGAACCATATGTGGTGCACCATGATCAACTCGATGAAACAACGTTATCTCCTGAAAAACGAGGACTGGATGTTGGGCGTTATGTAGCAAATGTTCATCGTCAACCTGAGGCAAAAGGGACGTTTGGTCTCGCAAGTCCCAAGCCCAGGAAATAAGCTGTTCGAGGTACGCAGCGATCGCGAACTCGTGGTTACGTGAGACAGGGTCGGATCAATGTGATCTTATGTCGCAAGGATGCCTCACCATCTGAGGGTGGAACGAATGCCGTCGATGGCGCTTCGCCACATGTCCCGAAGTACTTCAAGGGATGTCTGAGACAGGGTAAGCCCATAACCCTTAGGCAATGCCCGTCCTCGACAGACCGCTCTCTGATAGCAAGTTCACCCTTGATGCGTCTGGAGTAGCTAGCTTCTTTGGTGGTGAAGAAGCAATCTCGGCCATGGCTTCCATCTACCTTCAAAGGGGTAGAAGGTGGTTAGGCTTTCATAATTCCCCAGGAAGTTATACCATCGCGAAACATTTCGGCCAGCTCGCCAACTCACGTTTTTGGGACGGGCTGTTCCAAGGCCGAAACGAGCCTCCGGAGATTGTCTTTGGGCTTGATGGACAGCCAGGGCCCAGGTATGTCGCGTCCTTGTCTAGGACAAAGATGCAAACAGGTCATCTGGGATACCTCACAATAGAGAGGATCAAGGATGAGGAAAAGGTGGAGATAAAAACCTGGAGGAGGACCACACAGGGCACCGTCACGCTGCTGGAATTGTCAGCCCTCCCGTACGACAACACTGTTCCCCAAGAACACACTATCCATGAATTATTCGCATTTATCCCCATTATCGCCAGTCTCGCAGCCTGCATCATGTGTGCTGTGGTCGCCGACTGGTACTGTTGCTCAGTGATCTTATCGGGCATCATCACCAATGGTTTGGCCACAATCATGATCGGTTCAGGGGAGTTTTCGCTCAACACCGTCTCGAGAGCAGCTGATGGCGCGCCAAGGGGAGATGGGTTGCTGATTGGAGACAACACAGTTGTAGTGGTGAAGGGGGAGGAAAAAGACGTCAACATTATCACAAAAGGAAAATTTGTGCTGAGGTTCTATCGTGCCGCGGGCAACCGTGAAATCGGCCAGTCCTCTCTCCTCCTCCTTTTCCACTCCTTGTTGCAGCTTCTGCTCATCCCACAAGGAACGCTTTTCGGTCAAACCATGTTCGTCGCTTCTCTTGGAGTCTCCTGGGCATACAATTCATACATCTGCTCGCTGGAGAAGTATAAGATCCAGGCAGACATCCTCTTCAAGAAACTCCAGCCCCTCAGAATGACAACGTACCGTCTCGGGAGTAGGACAAGCAGGACGGTCTTTGTTTGTCTCCTCCTTTGCCATGGGCCTTCCCATGTGGGCGTCGACCCCAACGAAATTCTTCTGGAGTTTATCCCGAACCAGACAGTTGTGTGGGAAATGTGGAGGGGGAAAGTTATTCAACAGATGTCGGATAAATGGTCGCTCTCTCTATCTTTCCTGGAACTCGACCAGGAAGACAGGTTAGGGCTCGACCAGAGTGATATCAACCTCCTTGACAGCCTCCTGCGCGATGCAAAGTCAGCCTTTCAAGGATTTTCCCACCATTTCCCGCCCCAAATTCAGAATCAGACCTTCTCATATACGACATTGCTTGCAACCTAGGCCTTGGTGTGTTCCTGTATCATAGTATGCCTCCTGGTTCCCACCAACACTTCTTGTTTTGACTGCACTTCGAATCCCATAGACATTGTGTTCATCGTAGTACACTTATTGACATGATTGGTACTTGTTACAATATGTACTGTTTTCTCGATTTGGCCGTGAGAAAGCCCTGAAATCTAGATTATGCTCGTCGAGTAAAGCTTCAAGTTGATCCCAAAGTCTGTACCAGCAATACCCGCAAGCATTTCAGCGGGAGCATCACGGATCATCGCAATGGATGTATCCAACTTACTCGCGGCGCACGCCGCCAAATTGTGAGTTCGCCTGGGGTTCACGAGACCACAACAACTAACCGATATTTAACTTCACATCGATCCAGTCAATCCATCACAGTCGAAAAAGAAACGCCGCTCGATGTCGACGCCGGCTTTCTAACTGTCACAGATCTCAATCCCATAGACGACGAGAGCTACAGGTATGTCTGGCAGTGTCTCTACTATTTCTATCGCACCTCTAACCAGGTGTGTCGCCTTTTTTTCTTTTTCTTTTTTTGTTTCCAAGCTCGAATCTCGAGGAGTGTCTCCAATCAACGGCACGCGATGGCATACAATCACTAATCGCAACTCTATACTCACTACCCACACTACCTTCCCCCGACGGCCCCCTAGCCCAACTCCCGCCCCCAACAACCCAGCTCCCCCGCGCCAAACCGCTGCCCAAGCCCAAACCGCCGACCAAATGGGAACGCTTTGCCGCAGCCAAAGGTATCCAGAAAACGCGCCGGGAGAAGAAGGTGTGGGACGAAGAGAAGCAGGAGTGGGTTGACCGCTGGGGGCGAGATGGGAAGAATAAGGAGAAGGAGGAGCAGTGGATCCATGAGGTAAAGGCGAATGCTGGTACGTTCGCTGACGTGGTTCTTCGCGAGCACGTGGTATTGAAAAAGTCGTAGATGTGGGCTTCGATCCCGTTCAAGAGGCCCGGACCGCACGCAAGGCAAGAGTAGCCAAAAACGAGCGGCAGAAACTACAAAACACCGCGCGTGCCCAAACCGCACGGGAAGAGCGCGAATCGCGGAAAACTGACATCGAGCGGACGTTGGCCTCCACCCGGACAAGTACCGCGAGTATGGGCAAATTCGACAAGAAGCTTGAAGGCGACAAAAAGATGCGTGGTGTCAAGCGGAAGGTACTTTAATGCTTTTTTGTCTTGCGATGACAGTGCTTACCTCCCCTTCAGTTTGACCCCACAGAAGCATCAGCAACACAAGAGAAAGAGGCTTCTCTTGCTCTTCTATCCAAATTGGACGGCGATACCAAGAGAGCTAGAAAGGACAAGGGTGGCGACGATGTACTCAACGTACGGAAGGCGATTCGGGCTGTTAGCAAGGGTAGAGGAGGTGTTGCCTTAGGTCGGGATGGGGGACGGGGCGGTGCAAGGGGCAAGCGAGGGGTAAAACGAGGGGGCAAGCGATAGTTATGCCATCTCGTCCTTTCTCCAGTGATCGCTCTTCATGTACTCTCGCTGGCACATTTGTAGTTGGTCTTCCGACAGCTCATGCGTACAAACATCATGCACCATGGAAGATCATAATATTATCCCCGGAAGCACAATACATACAAAAGTCTGAGGTGAAACCCGCGTCCCTATACCTTTTCTATTGGAACAGGGAGCCTCTCGAGATCGGCCTTCCCTTCCTTTATCCACTCTTCCCTGACCAATTTCTCCTTGTCGCCAAAGTACAACCGATACACCAACTTAATCGTCCCTTCACTTACTCCAGCCACCGCACTTATATCTCGCGCACCCTTCGGCCTTCCTAATAGAAGACATGTGAAGTATATAGCTCCACCTGCGATAGACACCGGACTCCTTCCATCGGCGATCCCGTGTTGACGGGCGGCAACGATGATGTCCGCACAGATAGATTGTACACTGACGGGGAGATCGAGGTGGTTGCAATACCGGACGAGAAGGTTCTCGGGCCCGGTCGAAGGATTGTTGGTGTTATTGCTCTGTGCAGTAGCGCCAGGCGAGAGGTTAAACGCTTGTTCGAGCGCTTTATAGCACTGTCCGAGCGTCTTCTTCGACACATGCGTGAGATTACAAATCTCCCTAAACGTCCGTGGGACATGCGCCTGACGACAGGCAATAAAGATGCAGGCAGCAATGACCGCCTCGAGGGGCTTTCCACGGAGAAGTTTCTCCTCATCGGATCGCTTATAAAGTTGCTTGGCGATATCGCTGATGGTTTTGGGTAGCGAGAACTGGTCGCACCAGCTACCGATGTCGCGGAATGCAGTAAGGAGGTTGCGCTCGGAGCGTGTGTTTTGTGAGCGTGAAGCAGCGCGTTGCAGTTCACGTGCAATACCCGAGCCACCGTCCCGGAAACTGATGACGGTGTCAAGTTGTTCTATACCCTCCAATAGAGGGTCTGACGCAGCACCAACACGAGAAGGGTCGTCTCCTTCGTCGTTGGCAAACGTCTGTAAATAAAAATTCGTGTGCGACCCTGGAGAAAACAAACAAGAGGAGCTAGAAGGTACGTACCCGCCACTCGCTCCTGGTGTCCACAACACGGTCACCCAGTACGAGACCGCAAGCCCCGCACACAAGGTCTCCACTTCCAAACTCCTCGACGATATTCGGATTAGGATCTCTGCATTCTGGACAGATGAGGCGTACAGCCAAGTCGGGGCCAAATGTGGGTTGGTGAACTTTCTGCGCCGCTGCGGCGAGAGGGAATGGTTGTGCAAATGCCATGATAGTCGACTAAGATGCAGAGAGGACTCGTGTGCGGGTTCTGAGTAGCGAGTAGCTGCAGAAGAGAGCAGGTTCGACTGCTTGAATGGTAAGGAATGTGGGTCCTGTCTAGACTAACTATTCACATGGGTAAAAAGGGTTCATCTCGAAACCTCACTAATACATACCACTAATATGACAGGTAAATGGATCTTCCTTGCAAGAATGTGATTTGCAAGGTCTGTTTCAACAACGGCGACGGCGACGACGACGACGACGTGGTGGTTGAGGACAAAGGAAGCCTGCTCGTTGTTTGCTGTGGCCTTGCACAACGAAACTCCTCCGATGACTAAGGATTACTAAAAATGGGTGTATTACTCAGCCCCTTGCACCACAAGAGCAATTGGTTTTATTTGCAGACTAACTACGAGAATCGATGACGGGGTAATTGGGACAGTATGCAATTCAACAGCCAACCGCGAAGAAAAGAAAAGACCAAACATTGCATGGATGACTAGAGTAATATGCATGGGTACGAGCGTGGATAAAAGTCTGTACGAGGCGAGAGTCACTGCAGAACAGGTCGTTAGAGCGTGAGGAGGGTAGCAGCAGCTAGCGGTGTGTATGGATCCCATAGCGGATTGAACCAAGCAAATTGAACCAAAAAGAAAGTAAGTAATCGACAAGACGAGGTCGGAATGCAAAAAGCCAGTCATGTTTACACGTTCGCTGAGTAGTACACTGCCTGAGACGGGTGGGGCTCAGTATGGTACACCTCTCCATACTGTGGCACATGTGACATGTCGTAGTATTGAGAATATCCGTACTGCTCGGGGTAGTAATACCCCTGCTGATACGCCGAGTAGCCATACATTGCAGGATCAATTGGTTGATCCGACGTGGACGCCGCATTCACGTCACCACGCACTCCCGAAGTGTCTTGCCATGGGTATTGCTCTGTAAACGGTTGTGTCTCGTTGCCCGGACTTGATGGTCGTGAGGGCTCAAACGCAGCAGCGCTTGTCCTCAAGTTGGACGGACGTCGTTGTGATTTTGACGCCTTCGAGTCAAGTTGTGATGTGGGAGCCCGAATCTCGAGACGAGAGCTCTGCCGAGGAAATGTGAACATAGGACTGCCAGTCGCAGGATCAATGAACCCGTTGAGGGGCGGGGTATGGATCGGCCCAAGGAAGTCTGGGGAGCCGGTTGGGTGATGATGCATGTGTCCAGGCATATAAGATAGACCGGGGGGCGTCATCATGCCGTGCGCTACAGGACGGGGCGTGTATATAGGAGTTGGTAGATAAACAGGGCGTCCAGTGGCAACTTCATATGCCATACCATGCTGGCTGATTGCAATTCCGGGCGGCAAAGGAGACCCATAGCCGTACGGGGACCCATAGGGAGGGGAGGGTTGCGGAGGAGTAAAAACAGTCTGTAACGGTGGGGGTACTGGTGGAAGAGTGCGTCGTGCTCCTGATGCTTCCTGCGGTTCAGGAGCATGCGGAGTGTCTACCTTCAGCAAGGCGGGGGCCAGAGCGTCATAAAGTTCTTGGACTTCTTGAGCAGAAGTCCCCGCGGCCGGTTGACTGGATTGTGCCCCGGCCACGTCTGGGGTAAGTTGCTTGGACAACGGGGACGCAATCTTGCCTGCACTGGATGAGCTAGTTGAGGATTCGGCAGGCAGGACAGAAGACGAAGCATCGATGTGTGCAGGTTGGAGGCGGCTTGGGGAACCGGGTGGCAGTTTGCTGTCCTGTATAGGTACACGCAGAGGGGCAACCTCGGGTCTCACCGTGAAGATATCCTTCAGGTGGGGTTCCTCGACAGTAGTGACGGGTTCCTGAGGTGGGGGCACGACCTTCTCTTTGCCAGTCCGCTTGGGGAGGCGCACAACAAAATTCTTGTCCCCGTCGTCTGCGGTTTGTGGCTTGGAAGGAGTAACATCCACTGGGCGCTTGGGAGTCTGCACTTGCCCTCGAACAACCTTTTGCGCCCCCGAGCTCGAAAGCTTGACACGATAGCCTGGGCCCACGCCTGGTCGAGGCTTGAGCGCAGGGTCGAAGAACAGAAATGTTTCGTGTTGTTTCGTCCAAACCCTCTCAGGCTTCATGGCGTACCAAAATTTTCCAGGCACAGTGGTCGGGACGGTAGCCGATCTATTTGGTGAGGGAGCAAAGCCACCACCTAGAATCGTTGCCCCGCGCCCGCGTCCTGGAACGAACCCCCCTCTCCCACGCAAAGGGGCAAAGCCTCGACTAGGCCTTGCTGTTGGCTGTTGCTGTGCTGCCTCCCGTCTCTTCTCTTCTCGCTTCCTCATCTCCTCGAAGCCGTCGTGTGTCCATGGCTGATCGATGCGGGGCATCTCAGCGGATGGCTTCTGTGCCTCTTGAGAACCCAGACCTTCATCAGACTGAGAGTCTCGGTGACCTACACTGGGTCCCATGAATCCTCCTCTACCTCTCCCACGCATGAACCCTCTGTCAAATAGTCCTCTCCCACGTCCTCGGCCCTGCCAGCGACCTCTCCACCAACCGCTAAGACTCCGAAGGTCCTTGTCAAGCAAGCGATCGTCATGGCCCCAGAACTCGCCAACGGTGGGAACATACGATGGATCTGCCTCCAAGCGTTGCTGGTATGCTTGGCGAGCAGACTGCCCAAGAGGGCGCCTGGAGCCACTGAGTGACGACCGTCTCGATGTAGATGCGATTGGTTGGTCGGCAGCCGGCTCGTCACGGTATTCGGCATGTTGGTCAGATGGAGGTTCCGGGTGTAACGCGGCAGGACGGTCAGTTGTAGGCGCTGACACAGCACGTTTGACTGGTGGGCGCTTTGACGGTTTGACAGGTTTTCGTGCGGGAGGACCTGGCAACGACAGCTGGTGTAGCGTAGGACTAGTAAAGTCTGCGAACTCGATGACAGGAAGCTCGGCAGGGCCGTTGGCATTCTCCTCGGCAACCATCTCGGACCAATTCCCAGAGTCGCCAAAAAAGGGAGCGCGCTGCCCACCTTCAGTCAATTTGGAGGCGGACTCGTTGAGCGATGGAACATCGGCGGAGCTCTGAGTCGTATTTGGGGTCAGTACACGCGAGTGGCCGTTTGATAAGACACCTTCGGAGATGGGTTCGGTATCAGAATCAGAGGACGAGTCGACGGACGAGCGGTCGTCATCGTCAGACGCTGAGTCTGTCTCTACCTCACGCACAAATTCATCGTCGCTTTCGAAATCATCCTTTCCACGACCTCTACGTCTAACGGTGCGAGTTTTCCGGGATGGTGGCACAGGGTGCGACGTTGCGAGAGCATGTTTTGGAACTGTGCGAGAAGTAGAATGAGAGGATGTGGCAGCCGGCATAATGAGACCTGAGCGCAAGTAGTGAATATGAGTGATACCGAGGGGAAAACGTAAAGAAATATGAAAAAGATTTCACTTGCGTTTTACGGAGATATGATGCAGTTTGTTAGTTGATTTCTGTATCTCAGATCAAGCAGGAAAAACGGTGAAAATCGTGAAAAATGCAGTTGATAGTGATATGGTTGGTTTCGGGGTAGGATAAGGGAGATGATGATAATGAAAAAAAGCGTTATGAGAGTGTCTTGCACGGTGGAGAGGCTTAGCGCGTATGAGGACTGTGAACAAAGGGAGGCTGGGCCGCGGCGGAGTGCCGAAAACGTTCATACTCAGCTGCGGTGCCGGCTGCTGTTGCACTGCCCCACTGCCCCACATAACACGTTGACTTGCACTGACTCGATCCCAGACTCTGGCTAAACATGAATCCAGACACCTTCAATCACTGCCAGGCTCTCCTCTGCACAGGTCGGACTTATCATTATATCGACCAGCGACCACGAGACGAAATTTTCGCCATAACCCTGCTGTGCTTGCATGGTTTCCCCGACTTGTGGTATGGCTGGAGGCATCAGATACACCCCTGGGTCGCACAGGGATATCGGGTCGTAGTACCGGACATGCTGGGGTATGGCAGGACAGACATGCCTTTGGAAGCTTCCGCGTACTCCACGAAGAAACTTTGCGATGACCTTGCTGCCCTCCTTGACCTCCTCGCAGTCCGAAAGGCCGTCAGTGCTAGTAATGTTTCCCTCTTCATCGAATATCCTCAACAGTATCTAGGTTGTCATCGGCCATGACTGGGGATCATATACCGCTGGTAGGTTCGCACTATGGCATCCTGATAGGCTGCTCGCCCTGGCTATGTATGCGTATCACTTGATCAATACAAGAGACATACATTGAACTGCTCAACTCAGACTCTCTGTGCCATATACCCCTCCATCGGGAAGCCACATATCAGTGCATGAAGTGGCTCGGCGTTACCCATTCTATGGGTACCAGGTCTACTTTGCCTCTGAGGACTCCACCACTGAGATCGAGGCCAACGTGAGCAAACATCCTTCAGATTGTTCGAGTCGACGTTCATCATCCATGTCACGAAGTTATCTTCGTCCTTCAGGCTATTGTTCAGGAAACCTGTCCGGAATACCTCGTGGGCAGGTACAGGCAAACTGCAGCAATTTGTGCTGAGTGGTCGTGAGCTCGACGGATGTCTGTTGAACGAGAAGGTGACCATGTCAATCTTTCCATTCGGTCATCTACAGTATATATAACGCTGGATCCAGGAGCTCTCGTATTATATCTCAAACTTTCAGAGGGGCATGACAGGCCCATTATCTTACTATCGTACAACCAAAATACGATTCGAGGAAGAAAAAGGCATTCCTAATCCATTCCTTCAAGTGACCCTTGGGACTTACCACACTCCCATAGCTGCCTCTCTACCCTCCAATCTTGGTGCCAACCTGCCCGTTATTTGCCTCTTTGGTACGGAGGACGCAACTTGCCCCCCAGTGGCTGTTCGCAACTCGAAGAAATTCATAGAGCAGCTGAAAGTCGTGCCCCTGTCTGGCGTAGGTCATTGGGTCATGTTGGAGGCTCCACAAGCAGTGTCCGAAGAGATCTTACGGTGGCTTGGGTCAATCGGTTTGGGTCCCAGAGCGACCCCACACTTGTAAAAACCTCGTGAACATGATGATTACTGGCGCCCACATCCATATGATAATTGGGAGACTCGGGAGACAGACCTAGATACACTACATACACCACAAACTGGCCAACCGAAGACACGAATAGCTGGATCGAACTGTAAATCTGCGTACGCCCGCACTAACCGTCCTACTACTACGGCATGTTCATGAATGCCCCAACCCCGAACCGGCACCAGCGCCAGCCTCTTGCGCACTCCGCCTTGCGTGGGCCTCGCTGAACAGGTCAGTAAGTAGCTCCACCTCATCAATAGCCTTCTTCGGCGTCTTCTCCTTGACGATGCCCAGCAGTGTATCGTTAGAGATAATGTAGACGCGCTGAAGAGGCATGTTAGCGTTCTCCAGGTTTGTTGCCACGCTTTTCCTAGTTTCCTGGATGAACTGCTTGCGCGCGGCTTTATAGAGCCTGTTGCGGCGCTCAGGATCTTCGTCGTCCGAGTCGTCGCTGTCATATCCCATGTCCTTCATGAGGTTACGGATGTGTTGGTCGGCTTTCGAACGGACGATGTACGTCGGGATCTTGAAGCGTTTGCAGTTGGTGAGGATGGCGATGTCCGTCATCGTAAAACGATTGTCGAAGAGGACGACGATACAGTCGAAAACATAGAGGCCTTGGGCGTTGAAGTACTGCCAGTCGGGGATTTTGAGCGTACCCGCGCCAGGAATGTCGTACCAGACGAACGGGTGAGATGGATTGGCGTCTGGGTATCTGGTCATCTGCAAGGTGGTCTCGGTGACTCCCGTAGCAGCAGCACCAGCGTCTTTGTTCCGCATGCCGCGTAGCGCGTTGATGAGGGAAGACTTGCCGCTACCTGCGACGCCAGCAACAGCGAAGTGGAAGAGGCCCTCCTTGTACTGGACGCGCCTCTTTGTGGCGGCGAGTTCTTCGGGCGAGGGCGTCACGACGGGCTGAATACCATTCTTCAGCTTCCTCTCAGCTTCCTCCTTCGCGGCGTGCGCTTTCTGGCTCTCTTCGGTTGCCGCGCGGGCCGCCTTCTCAGCCTCAGCTCTGCCGGCTTCAGCCTTGCGGCGCTCCTCATCAGCGATTTGCTGCATCCTTGCCGCCTCTTCCCGGGCTGCCGCAGCCGCCCTCTCAGCATCCTCCTGCACCTTCTTGGCCCGTGCTCTTTCCTCCTCAGCCTGCCTGGCAAGCATAGAAGCGTCTTCCCTTGCAGAGTTGGCAGCGGCCTCGGCACGCGCCTTGGCGTCGAGAGCAGTGCGCTCAGCCGCCACCATGTCCATCATCATCTTCTGAGACTCCTCCCGGGCCCGCGCTGCAGCCTGGTCGGCTTCCTCCTGGCGAGCGCGGGCCCGCTGGCGGTCCTCCTCGGCCTGCGCTCGGATGGTGTCGGCGAGCGCTCTGGCGTCTTGGGCATCTTTCTCTGCTTTCTTCTGAGCAGCCTCTGCGCGATGGCGGGCTTCGATTTCTTCGACGGAGGGGTTCGCCGCTGCAGGGGGGTCTCGACGTCTAGAGAACCACGAGCCCATTGTGAGAGTGAGGATGCAGTCTAGTGTGTATCAGCTGTAGATCTAGGAAATGCCTTGACGAAAAGCAAGATACAGGAACTTTCGTGTTTTTGCTGTAGGAGTGAGGGGGTCGAGGTAGATAAAGCCCGCTGTGGTCGACACCCTATGACGGCGAAGCTTGCTGTGACGAGCATGCGTCTTGGTATCTACACAGCGAGGCACCCCTATCAGTTGGCGGGGGCTTCTGGAACCCAGGGTACGATCTGATTTTCCTGGATCAGATGGTCGACGATCTTCGACCGCTAGGCTATATGGAATTGTTAACGTGTGACTGCGTGAAGCCCGTCGACGATTTGGGATACCATCATCTGAGTTCATCGATATGGCCCAGCCATGAGGTAAACCGGCCATTACGAGGTCCGTGCTGATCGTCAACGCATAGCACAGCACCTTACAGCAAGAACTGGGGAACATACCAAGTCTGCATTTGCAAAGGAAGAAAGAACCGAAAATATGGAGCATCCTTGTCCGTGCACGGAGAATGGTGGAGCAGCGCAAGGTCTGGTCCTCAACTGCCTTGGACAATCAGGAGATGCAACTAAGACTTCTCCTCCTCGATGTACCGACACGGCGAATATCTCGATAGCATGGAGTAACAAGTACAAGAAATGGTCGGAAGAACATCTAAATAACAATGCTAGAAGCAACAAACGTACAGAAGGAGTCCATATCACATTCACTAAGATCAGAGACTGTGAGCAGACGTGAAAGCTGGATTCGGCACGCCGAATGGAGACTTGCCATTCCTATGTGCCCCACTGTACAAGTCTCCGAGCAACTCGATCTCGTCGATAACCTTTCTCGGCGACTTATCCTTGACAATCCCCAGAAGAGTCTTGTTTGAGACAATATAGACTCGTTGGTCCGGAAGGTTGGCATCCGCTAAGTTTTGCTTGACACTCCGACGCGTCTCCGCGATAAACTGTTCGCAAGCAGCTCTGTAGAGTTCTTCTCGCTTTGCTTCTGCATCGTCGTCGTCAGAATCGTACCCCATGTCTTTCATGAGATTTCGAATATGTTGGTCAGCTTTCGAGCGGACGATAACAGTGGGGATTTTGAAACGACGACAGTTCGTTAGGATGGCTTGGTCGGTCATTGTAAAGCGGTTGTTGAAGAGGACGATGATGGTGTCGAAAACATAGAGACCCTGAGAATTGAAATACTGCCAATCTGGTATATTCAGCGTTCCTGAACCGGGGACGTCGTACCACGCGAATTGATCGCTATGGTTGGGGTTGAGGTATCTTCCGACTTCCAGGGTGGTTTCTGTAACGCCGGTGGGAGCTGCATTCGGGTCTCTGTTGCTCATGCCGCAGAAAGCATTGATCAAAGACGACTTTCCGCTGCCAGCAACGCCAGCGATGGCAAAGTGGAATACGCCGTCTTTGTATTGCACCTTCGCCTTTGTGGCTCGGAGCTCGTCTGTACTGGGCGTGACCACTGGCTGAGTACCGTCCTTCAACTGCCTTTCGGCCTCTTCCTGTTTCTCCTTTGCTTTCCTCGCCTCCTCAGCTGCCCTCCGAGCCGTTTCTTCGGCCGCAGCCTGGGCCTCCCTCGCTTTCCTCATCTCCTCTGCCCTAGCTCTCTGACGTCGGGCTTCTTCTTCCTGTGCCGCAATTGCAGCACGTCTTGCAGCTTCTTCAGCAGCCTTTATACGTGCCCGCTCCTCTTCCAGCTCCCTCGCTATCCTCTCTTGATGCTCGCGTTCCTGGCGAGCTCGAGCCTCCGCCTGCTCCCTGGCGAGACGAGCAGCATACATAGCTTCTTCCCTCGCACGACGAATTCGTTCGGCCTCCTCGCGAGCAGCCTGGGCAGCTCTTTCGGCGGCGAGTTGGGCCTCGCGCTCTCGTTGCCTCTCCGCCTCAGCCTCTCGGGCAGCTCGCTCGGCGGCTTCCATGGCCTGCCGAGCGGCCTCTTGAGCAGCTCGCTGCTGCTCTTCTGCTGCCAGGCGCGCGCGTTCAGCCTCGAGGCGAGCCTGCTCGATGGCATGCCAG
Source organism: Melanogaster broomeanus (assembly GCA_014904935.1). Lineage (NCBI taxonomy): Eukaryota > Fungi > Basidiomycota > Agaricomycetes > Boletales > Melanogastraceae > Melanogaster > Melanogaster broomeanus. The sequence continues at coordinate 20,526 of MU123918.1, read as the reverse complement.
TCTGGTTCGCAGTGGCTCGAATGACCCCCACCCATTTCAATACGATTCTAGGAAATGCAGAAAGATGGAGTGTTATACGTTCGGATATATGGAGGGGAAAGTTTCGAGTCACGGATGAGTCTAGTCCCAAACGATAATTCCTCTAAGAGAAGGCCTTTTCGAAGCTGGCCTACCGGTTCATATTTGAATGGCTGGATACACAGCAGCCTCGAGGGACGGGGCCGAAGTACCCCAAAACGCACCTTTTGTATAGGGCCTGTGACTACGTAACCCCTGGGTCCACTGGCAGAACCCAACATCGTTGTCTGCCGCCATGATCTGCATTTGAAAGAATCGGGTTGGTTATACATGTAGTAATATATGGAAGGACCCATCCCGGCCCATCACTTAGAAGTTAGCACACGTAGTAGTAACAAGTTTGTTCGATTTGAGACTCCGACCCCTGACCGGAGAACGATTCTGAAGGGACGCTGAGTAACTGGAATCTGTACTAGATATGGTCATATGCGCTGTAGTTAGGCTCGTATGTCGTCGGTCGCTGCTGCTAGCTAGGAGCTCTAGCGGATCGCTTGTAGAACTACAAGTTCACCGTGGCCAGCGGCTCCCTCTGTCCTCAGTGTCCTGCTGCTATGATGCGTGCCCACTCCCCAAAGGATACTCCCACTAAAAAATTCTACAATGGTGGCTATGCATACTCATCACCACGATGGGATGGGCCATATCAGCAGCAAGACAACAATAACAAGGCTTACGGAAGTCCATATAACCCCACACGACGGAAGAAACGCCCTCACAAGCGCAACGCCCCGAGTCTGCTGAACCGCCTGAGCCCACAATCACCGACCGGAAAACTGTTGGATAGGATTGGAGGTTCAAGTTCGTCGGCAGCAGAGGCGGTGGCAGGTGAAGAATTAGACGAAGAAGTGGTGGCGGAGCTATACCGGGACTTGCCAGATTCTATTCCCCACTTTTACACGCCGGGGCCTGAAGAAGTTGACAGGTTTTTAGAATCTGTGATTGGCGCCCCTCCTGACGTGCCAACCACCGCGTTTTTGGTGTGTTGCCCACCAGTAAAACGCATGCCCTTTACTTACGTGAACCCCGCGGCTAAGGCAACGAGGCCAACCCTAGCCCTCGAAACCCACAACCTTCCTGTGGAACAGCAGCCAATCAAAGTGGAAGATCTCTCCGATTCGCTGCTACACTCTTCAACCGATTCAGAAATTGCTGTAAACAGCTTACTATCAAGCCACACTCTTGAGAAAGAAACTCCACTTCTCGGTGATATGACGGCCCCCTCTCCTTCCCTGTCTGTGCTTGAGGAATGCCGCAAGCACCTCGTTCCCGTCCTTCTGGCCTCTGCACAATCAAGAGACGCGGGCACGCATTTAGACCCAGAGCAGTGTGCTCGTTTACTTTCCGACGATCGTTGCAGTTACTTCGTCCGCCAAGCACGGGAGACGAAGCGCCAGCTCTCATCTCTGCCTTCCGGAACGCCTGCACTGGACCTGATGGGCAATAGGGTTAATGAAACGAGCTCTTCGAGCCCCATTCCGCGCAGCAGGTTTGGTTCGAGGGATACCGTAATCTCACAATCGTCACGGAGGGACAGCGAGATTACGTTGGTTGATTTCCCGGCCAGCAGATCCCCACCGAAAGCCCCCCGCGCCATGCTACAGAGTCCACGCGGCTTCGACAGACACGACACTCTGGTTTCCTCTCCAGGGATCTGGGACTCGTCAAGTCTGACACCGTCGGTGGAGCTCATCCAGGAAGTTGACGTACAAATGACTGGAACACATCCGGAGGATCAGTTGCTGTCCGCTAATCCACCTGCCTCGCCTAGTCCCGCAGATTTCGTCTCCCACCTACCAACACGACCCGGTATATGGTTCAAGCACCAAGGAAGAAGACATTCAGAAGTCGTCGATATCGACGTTGATCTGGGTGAAGACCTGTTCTTCGCGTCCAGAGAAAAGTGTGTATTCCTTCTGTATCCATCAGTATGGTGCTCATCTCCCCTTAGCGACGGACATCGATTCCGCAGGATTAATATGGGCTTGCATCTTTGTGCTCTTCCTTCTGACATGCAAACGAATGGCTTCGAGGCTGCCATTCACAGTGATTCGATGCACTGGCCCCAGAAAGGCACCCTAATAATACAAGTAAACCCAGATTCTCCGCATGGGAAAACCTGGCTGCCTTACGCCTTTGTGAGTGCGGTCTGTAGATCGCTAGCGTGTGCCACAGCAACTAAATGACGGGTTTACTTTAGGAGTCTAAACCTCTCGGCGTAGCACCATACGTGCTACCTGGCAAGAACACCTTTCGTTTCATTCACCTGTCAGACTTGTCGGACTTTACCTTCATGCTCGTGGCTTCTCCGATTCCTCCTGAAGAAGAGTGGAGACACTGGGACTGGTCGTCCGTTTTCCAACGATCACGCACGACTTTACCTTCTGGTGATAATGTGCACAGTATGCTAGCGCAATTCGCACAAATACCTGTTACAGTCCAGTAATTATCACTATTGCATATCTACATGGTCCCTACACCGGGTGTTTTGATGATGCTGTTTAATCCGTACATTACCTTGTATATACGCTCCTACTTATGTAGTTGTAGCCTCCGAATCCTCCTCCATCATTGCAATACACACCTAGGAAGCCATGACCACAGACATTGGCTGGGCAGGACTGATGCTCATGCCTCCAAATGATTCCCCGAGGCCTTCAGCATCAGAGTTTGTCATCTGCGAACTGCCTGGTATTCGTAGTCCACCGGAAACCAAAGTCGTCATCGCCAGGGTGTCTCTCGGGCTGCCAGCGCGCAACCCAGCCCCGGCTTGGTCCTCGTCCTCGTCCTCTAAATCTTCATCGTCATCTTCCTCTTCCTCAACGTCACCATCATCGCTCTCTTCGTCACCTCCAATCGCAACCGACGACCACTCTCGATACAACCCTTCTATGTACGAACTCGAGCGCGGCAGTTTGTACGGGTCGAAAGGGAAGAACGTATGCAGCTCTGCGTTCACGAACTCGGTGCTACGGTGTAAGAGCGGTATCGACCCAGGGCTGGGGTTATACTCTGAGCGCTTGTTCGCCTCGATGATGGAGTAGCAGTATATAAAGTCGGTGGCTTGAGCTACACGCGCGAATTGCATCACGACGTTTGGTGAGCAGACCTATGTGATGTGAGTGGCGTGCAGAGAACAGAGGTTAGGGAGGGAATCTACCTTCAAGGGGTTGAGAGGCGACGTTATCACGAGTTGAACAACGTTCAACTCCACCATCCACTTCTTCCTCCCTCGACACGCATCCGCATCATCAAAGTCCTCTTCAAGATCTCTCCACCGAAAGCAAAATATGAGAAACACTGCCTGCGCGATGGCGTAGAACACACTGTGATGCGCCATCCCAGGTGGTTCCTGTCCTGCCTGGATGATACTATCGAACACATCCAGGTGACTCCGTAAGAAAGTGCATAGGACATTGATAACTCTGCGAGCTGCGTCGCGATCTACGAATTGGGCACGGCTGACGAAGGACGCGAGGTAGCTGGCTGCGGCTGCGCGCGTCACGGCGGGCACGTCCTGACCGAGAAGGGCTTTCTCAACTAGTAGACCTTGGAAAAGGTCGTTGAACTCGGGATCGAGGGAGGAATACCAGAAGATGAGGAACTGGGTGTATCTGGACTTGAAAGTGCGAATGATGGCGCGGTCAAAGATGGCGAGGAGGGTGTGGAACTGTGCGGTCCGCATACTGCGGACGGATTCAGCTGATAGTGGAGAAGGGGAACGAAGAGAGTCAACGGGAGAAGAGAAGGCACTTGGGCGGGGAGTGGACGGAGGTGATAGGACGACAGCTTCGGTGATATAATGCAACCGATTGAAGTGGTCGAATATCAGCTTGAGAATGGAATCGAGTTTATTAACCATGTCGTGCATGTGTCGTGCATTGGCAGGTAGATCGGGTTCACCGTCCGAGTTGCCCGAGCCGTCATCAGTGGACACGTCACTTGATCCGTCCGAATCACCATCTTCTTGTTCAGCGTCGGACTCTTCATCATCCCCCTCCTGACCAACGACAACATCAAAGGGATCGAATTCGAAGACGTCACCATTGTCCAGCGTTCCGTCTTCCTCGAGCTCTTCTAGCTCGACCTGAATCTCGACCTGAAAGGTTTTTGAGCAGGATGCTACATGCCCAGGTACAGACAAAACGCACGTCTATTTGAAGCGCCCGATCGATAATTAGAGCCAATATTCGATCGGCCAATTCAGAACAGTACTCCGTTACTCGTAACACATTGCGTATGTACGTTACTTGTGCAACTTGCGACTGCCGCTTGTGAGGGAAATTGCGGACAAGTAGGGGATGTAAAGTCGAGGGCAGAGTAGGTATCAGGGATAAGAGATAGTGCAGGAGGTGATGCAAACGGTCGTATACGACATTACGTGTCAACGGAGTCGCGGAGCTCTCTGGACCACCAGCGTTGAGGGCTTGCAATCCAGATTCTATCAAAGAGAATCCGTCACGTGGGGCACAGACCACAACAGAGAGCGAGATCACGTACGATATGTCAGACCCTGAGCGATCTTGCTGAGAACAAGAGAAAGGTATTCTGGCCGGGCGCTCAGGAGCATCCCAATGAAAACAGTGTACGACTTTACAAAAGCGGAGTCCATCGTGGTCCATGGCAGGTTGACGATCGCCTCGACCAAAGGCGAGTGGCGCCTTTCTAATCTCGATAGCACATGTGAGAGCGCGAGGATCCATAGACGTAGCTGCGACGATGTTGCACTTTCGCCTACTTTTCTCGGGTTGAACTGGTCTACGAGGTCGTCAAAGTCTTTGCTCTGACCCTGCGAAAGCAAGTCAGCGCGAGGAAGACACGTGCACAGGACATACTGACATCAAGTTTCTCCTGCAAAGCTTTGTTGACGAATGCGATGAACATGGCCTTCTTGAACTGCACATCCTGCCTAACACGCGAATTCGTCGCTATCGGACGTTGGGCCAATGACAGGAAGCCATCAGCATCCCCTGATGCTGGCTTCGGAGATTTTGCGTATTTTTCGATCGTAATTTTTGGCTGTTGCTCCGTAAATCGAGCAGTCGGCATATATGGCCCAGACTTTGGGGTACGCTGGTTAAACTGTGAAAGCCTTGAGTGGGGATCCATGCTGTCCCGTCGATGTAATCTCCAGAAAATTCATCTGCAAAAATAAACAAATTGGGACTGGATGGTCGCCAAACATATCCATATATGGCATTTTGCGGGAGAAATTCCCAAAGATTTGGCACAGATTTGGCAAGTCATTTCCATTCCTTCAAAATACGGACCCGGGCCAACACCTTCCATACCATCCGTTAACAATGTCGTTCTCAACCGCGCACAGGTCCTACGTTAAGTCGCTATATCGGCGCATGTTGAAGAATGAGTTGGACTGGGTTGTTCGTAGGGATATCTGGCGTGGAAGGGCAATGCTGATCAGAGCCGAGTTCGAGCGCAACCGGTGAGTACCGCAACGTCGCTTTCGTTGTCGCATGGTATTGCACCAGTAGAACTAACGCGACCCAGCGATATTCGCGATCCAAGAGCTGTGGCTCAGGTACTGGAGAAATTCGAGGCTCGACTGGCAGCAAATCTGCACCCCGACCCGTACATTCGTGAGTCCTGCGACTCCGCTCTGTTTCCGATAGCTCACCGTTGCATCCTACTGCAGCTCCAACTATGCCAGGCGGAACGAAATGGTGCGCATCATCTGGTTTCTCGCTTGCTCGTACGCTGAACATTTGTCTACTTTTTAGGGAGCGGAATATCCCGGTAAGCCTCGACGCACCATGTGCCTCCAATATCGCTAACATGTTCCTGCAGCCTACCATTGCACCTATATACGATCATCTTGCTGCTGAGCACCACTAGAGTACATTGTTTTATTCCAGGAATGAAAAACAACCTTCTTGTCGCGTCTCGAGAACGCCCTTCTGGCCTACTTAGACTCTAGACGGATTGGACCTTTGTCAGACTTCTCCGCGATCGTCTCTCCGATAATGGTCTCTTGATATCGCCAGTGGTGCAGCACGGCAGCAGGTTGACCCAATTCCTCATACCGAGAAAGCAGAATCAGGTGGGTGCCCAGGATGTGTCCCTATTCCTGAGGACCTTTATACCGTGAGTCCGTGACCGCTCCCATGAACAGACTGAGCCATTCGTCCGCATCTGGTGGACTTTAAAAAAAACATTAAGAGTTGGGATTGACCCTCCCGCCCTCTTGCGTGAGCAAAGAGCCATAGATATGTTCGTTCAGCAGAGGTACCTGCAACTGTCAACGATATATCAACTCTCAGAGTGACGGGCAGAGTCAGTCGGAGTCGGCAAACTTCGCATTCTAGTACATACTGTCTACAAGGTATTCGGTGTACATCGTTCGTCGCATCACTTGCTCAGAGTAGGTATCTCAACCCTTTGGGACGACCCAATTTGATATCCTCCGCTTCCAGCTCCTCATTCAAACGCCTCAGGTGCTGCCTAAAGACCCACAACATAAGAATGAATAGGGTGTTCGCTGCAATGCAAATTGCACACGAATTCGCATAAGAAGGGCCCCATTTGGATGGCCAAACATAGCTAGGAGAACGTAAAGTCCACTTCAAAATGAAGCTCTGAAGGACTCACGAGCCAATGATTTTGCCGACAGTTGAGAGTGAGTTGATAAAGGCAAGCGCGACAGCACGCTTAGAGGGAGGTCGCGATATCGAGTTACTGACCCAGGCCCAGAATACGACGCCTGCAGTATATGACTGAGTAAGAAGAAACCTGGGAGTGATGTTAGGAAATAAAGTGTGATCAGGAAGCAGCGCTGACATGGACATATAGCGGACAGCCGTGTTCATGGTCGACATCGCCATGAGAAATCCAACGATGCCAAGGAATGAAGGTACTACAATGTGCAAGAAGCGCTCCCCATCAGCATCAGAGTGCCTAGAAGGTGAACGTTTAGAGTCTAAAAATGATCGAGTGTGTGCTAGAATACCTCGAGGTCTTGAATGCCAGAAATGTAGCGAGTGCCCAAGGTGGTGAACACAGAAGGAGAGTCACCGTTGGGTTATATCCCATGGTCGCGCCCAGGGTAGGAAAGAAAGCATTGAATGACAGATAGACGGCCATGATCGTCTCCGCTATGCACAACCACCAAACTTTCCAGTCCGACAGAGCCTGGATGAGCCCACTTGTCAAACTCTTCGAATCTTCACTTTCTTCATCCTCTCCACCATCCTCTTCCATTCGTATTTGAGCCAGAGCATGTTCTTCGGGCGTTAGCCAGCGGGATGGTGTCGAAGGGAAATCAGGCAATACACAGGTCGCGCACAGAGCGACGACCACGGTAAGTGTTCCCTCCACATAGAATAACCACCTGAAAGAAAAGTTATTAAGTATCCCAAGAGTGGCTACGGGTGTATACTAACCTCCAAGCCGCGTATCCCCAGACACCGTCCATAATATCAAGGATAGCAGACGCTAGCAGGGAGCCAAAGGCGTTGCTAAGCATGGCGCCACATGTCAGGATGGCAATTCTCTCGCCTAACTCCCTGCGTTTATACCTGTCCGGCGATGAGGAAGTTGCAGCGGAACTACTGTAGGTGACTCACCATTTAGATAGGAGAAACAATGCGCCAGGAAAGAACGCAGCTTCAACAAAACCGACACAGAATCGAGTAACGAGTACCCCAGTATACCTTCCCGAAAATACAATAAATAAAACAGACACTGCAGGACGGAAAAATGCGCGACTTACGTGGTTGTGATTCCTGGAGAAGAATGCCATCAGCTGCAAGTCACTTGCACATGGGGAACGGCGTCACCTGTCAAGACAGAAATAACCCCCCAGATAGCCATGCATCCTGGGAGATATATGGAGGGCTTCCCTATGCAATTCAGGAACATATTGCTGTCCTGCAATGAGTAACGGTGACAGGGAAGAGTTCGGGTAGGACTTACGAGGGAATCTGCATCAGAATATAGCCAACGTACAGGATACTCAGGACGGTGTTAAATTGCTGTCCCTCCAAATGAAGATCCTCTTCAAAACCACGAAGTCTGGCTGCGCTGGTCGAAGTCACGCCATCAAATTGTATGCACCTAGTGCTGCATATGAAGCGACTGACGCGACATTGTTGCGATCAATCTAAGTCATGCCAGTGGTACCCAAATGAAAAGTAGACATAGTGAGTGAAGGTACACAGATCCCGACGAACTCACGTACGTAGTTCAAAATGTATATCAACATTAGCATTGACATTCGGGTATCCAACTTCCTGAGGAGGTTCTTCTCGACACGTTCTCGGTCCTCTTGGGACGAATGCAATACAGCTTCGTATATAGCATCCTGGTGGAGTTCTACTGCGGAATCATTGACGGCTTTGCGAGATAAAAAATCAGACGCCAGTGGGTCCCGCAACGCGGTCAAATACAAAGAATCACAACTCTTAACAAAAGACTCACGCAGCCTGGTATAGCCAACACCCTCAAACGTTCCAGCTGCCATCCAAGTTGTTGCTTGGCTGAAGTTGGCTCTAAGATATCAAAATACGAGCTTGATAGGTTGACACACTCAAGGTGAAAGTAGTACTAGCACCACGGTCTCAGATCGACCTACACGGTAATTCGGCCCAAAGGTCCCGCTGAAGGCTCAGACAGCGATTATGTACAATGACGGTCTTGGGAGGTGTCGCATCAATAGTCGCATGATGCATGACGGACATACTAGGCTACTGTATAGGACGGTGATTAATATTTGTATTCCTTTATATAACTCGGGAACTGCCGTCTACGCCGGCAGAAACCTTGCTTGCGTTTTAAAGAGAGGCATGGACATTGGAAAGTGGCATTTTTCGTAGAAGCAGACAATTATTGTGATACAGAGAGTCGAAGAGTAGATTATGACATGACTGCAATCGAGATTTGGAGAGAGAATATGTGAGAACACGAATGGAAAGACTATATACATATATCATAACAAATAGAAGTGAGGCTTGGAGAGAGAGAAAAAAAGAGAGAGAGATTTCGGAGAGATATGGATGTGCAGATTGTGTAATTTTTAGGTGAAGCGTCGTTTAGTGTTGGGTGACGCAAATGTAGTAGGCAGCGGACGTTTTGGAGTAGGAGTTGTATAGGGAGGTGGTTGAAGAACACGAATGCTATGGATGTCGGCGGTGTATGTGTCTTTTGCTTTAAAGGCACTGTGAGACAGTTGAAAGTGGATCTCGATCATTGCACCTTGTAACTTTTCTCGATAAGACGATGGAGGAATGAGGCGATCATTGTTGATGTCGTAAGCGGCAAGGGGGGTGGCCCGGTAGTTGCTTTGCATGTCGTCTAATGCGTGACGTGCACCATCGGAATGTGCAGGCCAGTTATGGAGATCGACCGTTGCTATCAAATGAGGGACAGGTTAGATGACATTGGTACGAGTGAAGACGACACCACTGGCAAAGTGTCAGTGAGACGCAGAAATGCTGAGTAACGCAAAAGTCACGTGAACCCTGAAAACGATCTTGCATTATGACCCTGGAGAAACCTTGCAAGCAAGGTAATTAGATCTTATACTAGAACATAACTTATCTTCCGTGTTCGCTTAGATGACAAATTGGTTCCTCGTTTCCGAGTCAGAGTTTCCCACAACCGCTCATGTTGGGCTCTCGAAGCTTGAAGCTGGAGTGAATTGGAGACCCGATAAGGGTTATCCAGGTGTTTCACTGCCAACTGCTAGTGGGCGGCGCGATGCTTATAGATCACCAGGTTCCTTGGCTTGAACGAATGGGGGATGCAATATAACTGCCATGATATAGTCCATTCTCAACACTGCAATGTGGGTTGGAGAAACCAAATGGGCTTTGAATCAGTAACACCTTTACTGTGCTCTCCGAGTCCTGAACGGGGGGTGAGGTATATTTTCGTGCTGCAAAACAATGATCTCATGTTATCGCTAAGTAGTGGTGCACCACGGCTGCAGGTTGGCCCTATCCTCATACCAAGGAAGTAGAATCAATCGGGTGCTCAGGAGTTTGGATTGACCCTCCCGTCCTGATACCTGAGCAAAGAGCTCATTTCTGCCTGCCTCTCGCAAACCTCTCCTAGTAGTATCTAACAGGGCAGCAACACGAGTATATGCACCCTTATTCAGGGGAACACCCCACAATATGTTTCCTCAACAAACTACTTAGAAACACCTTGCTGCAGCCATCACACTCTTCTATTAGCCCAATACTGTCATACCGACTTACTCCCATCCCCATTGCGAGGCTGGCCAAGATATCTGACTTAGTGTTGGATGGGCTCGACCCAGTGTGCAAGCTGCGTCCTGCACGTACACGTGATGTCCCAACAGTGAGCTCCTGTTGTATAGCCTGTCTAATACATGACAATGTGACTTACTTGAGCGATGACACTTAGGCTTCTGGATTGCTGTGCGGGCCTGCAAAAGGCTATTTCTTGGTTGCCCAATGATAGGAGGGATTGCACGGCGCTGGGTAGGATAGATGGATTCATGAATCCCACAGTACCCTGCAAAGTAAGGAGTGGTGTCCTTGCGCATCTCGGGATTGCTGTTGAGCGTCTTATTGAATACAGCAACAAGTGCTGCGATGTCAGGGTTTTGTCCATGAGCTGAAAGTACACTAAGTAATTGTCTGTGTCATCCCACATACATTTCCAACTCACACCGGGTTGGGAGATTGTCATACGAGGACTGCAATAAGGCTGTGTGATACTTGAGATTCATGTCAACTACAGACTACGTTGGTGTCTATCTCAACAGTGGATCAGAAGTACTCATGCTCAAATCCGCAATGGTCGTCCGAGAAGTGGCAGCGCACGACTGTATGTCCTGAAATATACTCGTTTACAAACCTACAAAGTGTAGGCCGACTAGAGATCAAGCCGCAAAAACACTCCAGTCCAAGACCACGTCGCTCTTGCCAACCAGCGAAGCCTTTAGGAAAGATGCGCTTGCCAGACGGCGTCATTGGGCTATTGAGCGTGAGTAAACGTTTGTTGTCACGGACAAATGAACTGACTTACTATGCAATGGTAACTACTTGAGCAACATCGCGAGCATAAGTGTCATATCCCATATCATGCGCATCATCTCCGGAACTCCGGACCAACTCCAGACCTCATATAACGCTCTCGTCTCATCTCCGCTCTTCCGATTCATCTCCGGTGGCTATTCCTATCTTGCTTACTATTTCCGCTTATGTCTCTCCATTCTATCTTGACGTTTTCTGACAACCCTGTCGCCTTTCGTCTCACTTTGGTTTAGCACAACTCTCATGACTCCTCTTGACTCGTATTGACTCCCTATGACTCCCTTCGACTCCTTCTGATTTATTCTGACTCCCTCTTCCTAATTATGGTAACTCCGGCTCTCTGGATACCTTCATGTTTACTTGTCATTGTAGCTACTTTCCTTTATTGGTTATTCTCCATTGTAGTTTAAAAAGCTTGACATGTACTTCATATTCTGCAGTTCGAATATCAACTTAGTTTCCTCCTGTTCAACTCAGTCTGACCTCCTTCTAATCCAACTCTTTGATCTCCCCCTGCTCGACACTTGAAGCAAGACTTCTTGTCGTCACTCTAACCCAACTCCATATCATCTCCGATGCTCCGCTCCTCCGACAAATACTTGGACACAAACTCGCGGCAAGGGCGCAACACATAAGTTGAAGCCGACGTCCATTTCGCCCCTTCGTCTATACTCCTATCACTTCCGCTGCTCTGATAACTCCGGAGGAACCGGACTTAACAGTAAGCGACAATGTCTGTGCTGCTTAGCTGGGTAATGATGAACGACTGGAAGGTGGAAGAGGGGACGATGGTAGACATAGATGCAGAAAGGGTTCGCCTGAAAAATCAGCAAGTGGGAGACCACAAGTGTAATCGGGAACGAGTTACTGTCCCTGGATATCATAGTCCAGTTCATCTTAAGTACCCAGTTCCAAAATCTTGCAGTGTGCTTTCCTGGACGGGTATGATATGGCATAGTCCTCGTGCTGCAAGTCTGACACTAACAGCCAGCCTAGTAGCCTACTAGCATGGCCAAATGAAAAACAAACAGGGCGAACCGGTTTCTGGCAACTTTCTGCTTCCGGTGATCTATCGGCTGACGAGCATTTTTTGACTGGTATATTTGGAAAACCTCGTACAGCTGTTTCTGAAATTCATGTCCGCATCGCAAAACCGGTGTTTGAAAATTCAAAAAATCAGAAAATTGAAAGAAATACAGAACCTGAGACTATGCTACTCTACAAGCTTTTCTACCAGTAAAAATGTCCTGCAAGTCAGAAGACAGTCTCCCCAAGATGACTGACAGCAACATATTTGAAGAAATGGCAACATTCCGCAAATCTGTTGCCCAAGCAATCAAGAGGACAAATGACGCATTGTCGTCAGATGGTGAGCGCGACGACGGCAACAACTCTGATCAAGAGGTGTTTTCTGGTGTTGGGTATTGTGCTGGACATGAAAGTGAGAGAGCTGGAAGAATGTTATGCTGGCCGTGCTGAAGTGGTGTCGCCTTGGTTGCACGAACACCTCCTCACACGTCCAAAGCGTCGATATAAGGTGTGGCCATCCTTCCCAGACTTGTCAAGGAATAGGAATTGACCCTTGTTGAAGTTGATGGCAATGTCTTCCCACCACTGGCAAGCCTGACGAGCTGCCTCGTCCCACTGTGATGCAGGTGGATGAAGGCCTGGCCTGGCGAGGGAAGACGATGGGGCTGGAGTACGCACACGTCTCGAGTTTAGATCAGGAATCGATTAACTATGCAGGATAATAATGCCCCCGTGTCTGCAGGCGGCGCCGTGCGCGCTGTACAATGCTTCTACCAATCGTCATACCATTTTATACTTGTAGTCAAACTGATAGTGCATACATATGTACGAAGAAACGATGGGTGGCTGGAGACCTATGAAAAAGCTGACTGATTGTATGTCCACGAACCCGCCATCAAGTGCCGAAGGGGGTTTGTAAGAGCGTGATATCTGGTGCATTACAGAGTGCAGAGAGCGTTGTACAACCACATAATGTAGTGCTTTGTTACCATAGTATATGGACAGCCGAGGTTGACAAATAGCTGTCTCTGACGGGCCAGCCGAGGGTGGGCTGAGCTACAACTTGTATTCGTAGAATATGGATTGGCCGACATAATGTTGAGTTCCATGTGATATGGGTCGGCCCATTATATTTTTCATGGTGTTTTGAGTCATGGGTGAATACATTAATCTGTGTCTGGGAGGATGTGACCCAAAGGTGTTGGGTGGGCCAAGGGATAGGTGAGCCGAGGGTGTTGGGTGGGCTGAGGGAGGGGTGGGCTGAGGGATGTGAGCCAAAGGTGTTGGGTGGGCCCAGGGATAGGTGAGCCAAAGGTGTTGGGTGGGCCGAGGGATAGGTGATCCGAAGGTGTTGGGTAGGCTGAGGGATGTGACCCAAAGGCGTTGGGTGGGCCCAGGGATAGGTGAGCCGAAGGTGTTGGGTGGGCTGAGGGATAGGTGATCGAAGGTGTTGGGTGGGCCGAGGGATAGGTGAGCCAAAGGTGTTGGGTGGGCTGAGGGATAGGTGATCTGAAGGTGTTGGGTGGGCCAAGGGATAGGTGATCCGAAGGTGTTGGGTGGGCTGAGGGATCCATAGGCATTGGGTGGGCCGAGGGATCAGTGACCCAAAGGTGTTGGGTGGGCCAAGGGATGGGTGAGCTGAAGGTGTTGGTTGGGCCAAGGGATAGATGGGGTGAGGTTGTCTGGATAGCTGTGCTGAGGTCATTGGGTTGGTCTGAGGGATCAGTGATCATTAGGACCTTAGGTGCTGATAAGCAGTTGTCTGAGGTATTGGTAGGCAATGTCACGGGTAAACCCGCGGGTATGGGCAGTCATACCCGAACCCTTGCCCTTAGCCGTGCTTTACCCATACCCCTGAGCACGGGTATGGGTTGAGCTATGGATAAGGGGGTATTGACCCGCGGGTATACTGTCAGGGGTATACCCGCAGGTTGCATGTATTGTAGAGTGGTAACAATCAAATGGCATTGTATGTACTACTCATGGTATCTAAACCACCCCACCCCTCCTTCAGTTCCTCCCCTTCTCTAACATCTGGCAGCTTCAACACCCTCTGGCTTAATGAGGCTTTGTCAGAATCAGCGATAAGATTCTGTAGGTGCCAGAGCCACCCTTCTTTGCTTCCCCAGCCCGCAGGATGAGGTCGATTGTGTTGTTGCAGGAGATGGGGGTGGAGGAATCAGGAGAGGTGCGTTGCGGTGCTTGATTGCCATAGCTACAAGCATAGTTATTGGTGTACGTGCATCAAATTGTTTCTGCCTTCAGTCATTTAGCAAAATAAAAATAAAAATGAACAACTATGGCATGCATGAGTGCATTGAATTGCATTGCTGTATGCGCCGCATGCAGAGCGCTAGGCAATGGCATGGGTATGGGTAACCCACACGGGTTACGGGTACGGGTACGGGTACGGGTTTGGTACTGGTTGCCATTTTGCACTGATCTTTCCATCGGAGCATGCATCAGGGAGTAGTGTTTTATTTGTGTTTTTATTTGCTACTAATTAACTGATACTCTTGCAGCTACGACAATCATGTCTCAGGCTCTCAAACACTCTCGGAGGCAATGGAACAGGTAAAGCCGCGGGCGTCCGTCCATACCCAGCAGTGACGGGTACGGGTTGGACTATGGGTAAGGAGTATAATAGTTTACAAGTAATTTTAACTACAGAATAATCTATTACTAAGTGGTGTGTTTGTGACGTGAATGAGGTTTCGAGGCACTGCTCAAGGTAGCTCAGGCTGCTCATAGCCCTCTTCTGCTTCCCCCGGATGTGGAATGAGGCCGGCTATGGCATCGACGGTGTAGAGGGTGGGATAGGGTCGTCGGGAGGGGTGCATCAAGGCACATGGCTACAAGAGCATCCTACCGTGCATGAGACGGGTGCATGCACCCCTCCCGAGTACCCGATAACGCCGCTGGCCTCATCCCGCATGCAGGGGGAGCAGTTGAAGAGGGCTATAACGTATAATAGATAAGTTGTTCTGTAGTTAAAATTACTTGTAAACTATTATACTCCTTACCCATAGTCCAACCCATACCCGTCACTGCAGGATATGGGTATATCGCGGGTACGGGTATGGTTTGACTGGGGCACCCGTGGGTTTACCAGTTCCATTGCCTCCGAGAGAGTGTTTGTGAGCCTTCACGCCACAAACACACCACTTAGTAATAGATTATTCTGTAGTTAAAATTACTAAACTATTGTGGTTAAAATTACTTGTAAACTATTATACTCCTTACCCGTAGTCCAACCCGTACCCGTCACTGCGGGTATGGACGGACACCCGCGGCTTTACCCGTTCCATTGCCTCCGAGAGTGTTTGAGAGCCTGAGACACATGATTGTCGTAGCTGCAATAGTATCAGTTAATTAGTAGCAAATAAAAACACAAATAAAACACTACACCGTGATGCATGCTCCGATGGAAAGATCAATGCGAAATGGCAACCCAGTACCAAACCCGTACCAAACCCATACCAACCGTACCCATACCTGTACCCATAACCCGTGTGGGTTACCCGCGGGTTTACCCATGCCATTGCCTAAGTGACCCAGTGGCATCTCATCGTCGGGTGAGCCATGGCCATCCAATCTAACTTAAGGCTATTCAATCCCGTCGTTCATGAAAAATGCTGTGCCAACATACCTTGGGTCCTTGTAGTACAAGGCCTGTGTTGTTTGATGATAGATCAGTCCGCAGCATTGATGAGCAGAAGAGGTTAGATTGCCTAGGTATTAGGTCGGCCGCTTGAAGTGAGCGAAGGGTCAGCTGCCTGAAGATCTTAGCTGTCAGCCATAGGTTCAGACTTTTGTAGATCTAATGGCACACTGACACTGCACATTTTACATTGCTAACAGTAGATATGTACAAAATGAATCAAGCTGCCATTTCTACATCCTCATCAACAGCATTTCCTCCTGATTCATCCTGAGAGATGAAGTGAGCGAGAATGGGAGGGACGGGTAAACTCGGTGAGGACAAGGTATTGACTTCTTCGTTGTTGTCCGCATCCAACAGCTGAAGTGGAGAAGGGACCGAGGCTCCGCTGGGAGGAGGACCTGCTAACTGGATGCCGAGGTGGGATTGAGCTTGAGGCTCGCTGTCCAGTTCTATGAGAAGACATGATTGGCTGCCAACAGACTCCAAATTCAGCCTCTGCATCTCATGAGACACAGAGATGCCGGTAGGGAGAGCGCTGGTAGAAGAACCAGGGGGTGAAGTCGCGGATGGCTGATCCTGGACCTGTTGCCGAAGGGCTTCGACAACCCGAAAAAGACTAACGACTTGCTGCTGCAGCTCGGGGATCTTCGCCACCTCCATTTCCAGGGAGGAAATTCGACCCTCGAGCGCTGTGATGACTGCGTCCTTGGGGTCAGAGGATGGGTTGGGCAGAGTGTCCGTGATGGTGGTTGTTGGGACCTCGGTCTTGTTCAGCTGTATGACCCGAGCAATGCTTCGAGCTGGGATCGGGGCTCCACTCGGCTTTCTTCTTGGGATGACTACCCCATCAAAAACTAAGCATATCAATTTACAAACGAAGTTGAGGGTGGAGAGCCTTACCTAGTTTCAACTTCTCTTTTGATCCGCTTCCTCTAGTAGTTGGGCTCGCTTCGGGTGCGAGACTCTTGGTCGTGGACTTGGAGAGAGAGGTTTTGGCCTTCTTTGCAGGCGATGGAGCTGGTTCCAAGCATGGTGAACGATGGGTGGAAGTGGCCGCAACCGATTTGGCCTGAAGTGCTCGATGAGATGGCGCTCGGGATGGCGCCCGAGATTGAGCTCGGGATGGGGCCTTTGATTGAGCTCGGGATGGGACTTGGGATGTAGGCTGCTTTGGAGTTGGGTTGGAGGCCTGGATTCGTCTCGTGCACGCTTTGCCCGTTTGGAGAAGCTGCAGGCAATCTTGCTCGAACTGCAGGGCCTGCATGCCCCATCAGCTGTGCCATCTCGAATGATCCTGGATGCATTCTTTTTCTTTTCGAGAGCAGGAGTCACAAGCTTCGGAAGGGAGGTGAGGGGATGATGTTGGCGGTGGTGCGGATTTGGATGGCTTTGAAGTGACTGACTGAGGTTCGTCATCTTCATCAGTATCAATAAACTCCCGGGATTTGAATGCCCGGGAGCTGGACCTCCCCTTGGATAGCTTCTTCGGCTTCCTCTCAAGACTTCTCCCTCTGGTTTCCTCTACATCCTCGACCCGACCCCGACCCCCATCAGATCCCTTACCCAGCCTCTCTTTTGCCTTTTCCTTGCCCTTCCCCACATCCTGATCACCGTGCTTACCATCCTTGCGACCTTCCTCCTGCTCCTGCTCTGCCTCTTCGATTCTACCAGCTTCCACCCTTCCACCTCGTTCCAATGGATCGACTCCCTTACCCTTGAGAATTGGCTTCGGTGACTGGGACCAATGGTGGCTGCTGATGTCGGGGCCAGGCTTGAGGATAGCAGAGACGTTGGGCCAGCCTCGGGTTCGGGACCTCACCGATGGGATACATCAGCATGTCCACGGCAATGACTACAGCTGGGACTTTCACCCCAGGCATGTACTTTGCCCGAACTTGGTCCTATTTCCAGTATTAATCTGTCATATAATGCTATTGAATTATTACTTACCAATGTACCATTGACAGCAATGACTGCCTTCTTCCATTCTTCGACGGCTGATTTGCCTCGGATGTTCAAAATGGACCGCTTTGATATCCTGGCCAGCCTTCTCGGCGAATGCCTCAAATTCAGTATGGAGGTTTGTGGATGTGGAAGACATTGTAGGTGGAGAAAGGCTGAGTTGTTGAGATGGGATGTGAGTTGTTGGGGTGAAAAGTCGTTTGAAGTTGAAATCTGGGAAGGTGTACGAGGTCACCGAGCCGACTGTATTACTGTACCGACAGCTTAATAAATTTTCAAGATCTGCAATCTTCAGACGTTGAAGTCCAACTCATCCTTACCCCACTTTGCAACAAGTTACAGGCTAGTAAAAATAACCGCCCATGGATTCTCAACTCAATCGCGCGGGTCATGTCAGGTTCAATGGTAAGGACACAATTTCCCTTCACTTGCTTATCGAAGCTCAATCCTCTAGACAATCCGATGGAGATCGACCCACCATCCTCATCTGATCACTTTGCACCCCTGGCAGTTCCTTCCCAAACATCATCTTGGGAGAGGTCCACTCAAAGTTCTTCTCCCGAGTTGTCCCCACCAAGCTTCCAGCCCCCACTGATTCCCGACAATTTCTTGACCACATCCTTCGGACCTCAAACAGGCCTTCGCTTTCCAACCCCTCCCATCTTGCTAAGCAGTTCTCCTAGGTTTCCATCACCTTCTTCCATTCCCGAGGACGACACCCTTCCTATTCCAACAGCATTCCAATTTACCTTCGCTTCCGATGACATCTCATCCCGTTCATCCCCATCGGAACCTAGTCTTGAGTCCAGAGGTCCCCAGCTGCACCTCTAGCCATCCCCAACCCAACGGTCAATTCTGCCATCCTGTTCGATGACATTTCTGCAGGCATGGCAGTCTTCGGTCAATCACTGCCCTCAGGATCGTTGTCGCAGGACCGGCTCCAGTCTATCATGAGCACCTTCAATGCCTCAGCAGTCGGAGATGGGGATCTTTCCCCTGGAGACCGATCCCGGTTAGAGTTTTGTAAGTTTCTTATTATTGCATCACAATTCTAGTATTAAACCACATTTAAAGACCACCATATGTTTCAGAGATACCATGAAGACGAACAGGCTCGGACGTGGATCAACCCGCTGAGCCGACACCATGACCGGTTCCTACTGATGGCCTATGTCCATTATGTAGATCAGTTCATGTATCTGTCTGACCGGAGTTTAGAACTGACCATGCAGATAGATAGACTCACCAAGACCATCCAGCACATGGACGAGGTCTTAGCTAAACAAAGGAAGTAATAGCGGATCTAGTATTCACATGCTGTTCCTTATGATACAGTAGCCGATTTTTGGATTGTACTTAGGATACCATGCCTGCCAACAATCACTTCCTCTTTCTTTTGTCAGCTACCTTCGGCTGGGGACTTGCATCGAGGAATCGGGCAGGCATCAGTCGGCTCCATTTCGATCTCCTCGGTTGCTCTTCAGGATCTAAGGAATATCAGTGAATAGTTGACTGAAGCAGAGGCCTGGCCGGAATACCCTTACCATCCTCCAATACATCCTGCGGTTCTTTTGGCACCCATGGCCTCATCTGGGTAGCTTTTGTCCTTTGGTCTTCGGCTTTGGGTCTGGTCCTGGAATATCAGAGTAGTCATTAAGGCAGTTGGAATATCCTTACCATCGGCTGATGCATGCTGCGGTTCTCGTTTCTTTGCCTTCAGGTCTTGTCCAAGTGTTTTCTTGGCGGCAGTACTCTTGGTTTTAGACGAGGGATGGGCTTCTTCAGAGTTGAGCTCAGGTGACGATCTTCCAGCATAACTGACCCGGGCGTTTGATGCGCGAGATGTCATTGGACGGGGCTCTGGTTTCACTGAGGTCCAGCGGTGTGGGCCTGCACATCTATGATTCAGAAACCATCTACATGAATCCACCATGCTCACTCACCTCTGTCATCGCCATCCGATGTTGCTTGTCTTCGGTTCTTGCTGGGACCAATTCCCAATGTGGCACTTCGGCCGTCGGATTCCTCTTCCTGGGCCACTTGATCAACTGCTGCCCTGCCTTTAGTTTTTTGGACCACAACTATTCATTATGGTAAGATATCTGTGCATTCATGAGGAAATTCACCCACCAGTACCCTGTGATCTGATGGGTATTGCCTTCCGAGGACCATGCCAGAGAAGATGCTGAGTTCCTTTAGTAGGGTCATCTCCCTCACTGCCTGGATTGTTCCCCTCCATCTGAGATTCATCCCCATCCTCCTCTTCCGAGTCAGCCCATCATCGGATGTCGCCTGTCTTTTGCCTTTAGATGCTTTCCGCCTTCGGATGGCTGCCTCTTGGTCGGAATCAGAATCGACTGGGTTCTGGAGGGTTCCTGTTGAGTCCTGCCACTTTCTGAAACTAAATACATCTTCTGGGTCGGATTGTTGTCTCTTCCTCCAGAACTCCAAGATGGCAATGACATCTTTCTTCTGAAGCTTGGATGGTTCCCGAAGTTTGACCCCTTCGGGAAGATATTTGGCGGTGATGTAGTCTGATCTCTGACCAGAAATCTGCGTCCATGGGACCGATCCATTCTTAGTCCCAGAAGCCTTTCCTATAGGAGGAATCAGTAATGCTAAACTGATGGCCTCGGAACTTACTGTAGTGGAATGTGATGAATCCTCAGATCATCTGTTTCATGACTTCTAGGCTACATCAGGAAAAGGTGACTTTACTTTAGAAGCAAATATAGTTCTATAAAACTCAATTATAGCATCTATAGTTACCATAGCATT
>MU123917.1:0-48564 GCA_014904935.1 Melanogaster broomeanus | reverse complement strand
GTGATGTTGTTGACATCGTGTTTTTTAGGGTCGGTGGACGCTTTGATCCCATCGGATGGACGAAGGGGTTTTTGCCGCGGCGCGGCAATTTACGCCGTTGTGCTTTAGCGCTGATGGGTCGACGGGGAGGTTGTACTCGGAGTTCATTGGGTGGCCCCCCAAATCTTCCTGTGAACAATGCAGAACCCGGACGGACCAAATGGGCTTTGCCATATTCGTTGCGTCACGGCCAAGGTGGCGAACAGGTAACTCGAAAAAAAACGATCACTCGACTGATTTCCTCGGAGTTCACGCACGTTAGTTCACAGACCACCCTCTCAGGCGCAAAACCCTACTCGTTGACTATCCCTCCTGTGCCACCGGGGACGCCTTAAACTTTTGAATTCGGTGAAGCGGCACACTCCGACCTTGCATTTAACACTAGAGTGTCGGAAAACTACTTAACAATCACGCGTGGCCGCTACGCCAGATGGACAGTCAGGCCCAAATACTGCCTGCCTAGCTAGAGGCTAACGGGGCGTATATCTACGAATGCCCACTCGGCGGTGATTACAAGGAAAAAATATGGGTTGAGCTGAATTCCGATTTGGTGACAAGTCAGCGATTTGCTTCTGACTTCATTTTGCGCCTTTTTCGGGGCCCATTTCGACCTCCAAGGGATCACGCTCCTGGCTCGGTGCTCATTCGAGAATGTGGTGGCGTGTTATCACAGACTCTCGCGGTCAGCCTCTTGATTTTGGGCTTGGGAGACCTTGTTTGAAAATTAATGGCGTGGATTGCTGCAGGGCAGGGACGTTTCACGCCCCCAAGTTCTGGCTGCTGTCAGACAGCACAGGGCAGAGAAGAGGAAATGGCAAAGCTTGATTAGATTCATTGCGAACCTTATGATTACTGCGCAAGATGGCCAGCCACTTTGACACGTTATGTACATATGTATCACCACTGGCAATTGTTCCTCGTAAGGGGTGGTGCTAGGTGCTTACATAACCCTGAGCCCAACGACCAAACCGGAATTAATAATAATTGCTTCACTTTTCACAACCCTTCCCATCAAACTTTCACAGAGAACGTCTGCACGGTTTGGACCGTGCCGCATCTGACAGATATCGATATCCGCCGTACGATGGGCCAACTCAGTATCCCCATCAAAACAGCATCCTACCGGCATCATTGCAACTCACTTTGCACCCATTCGAGCACTTGACATCCGCCATATCCATAATTCAAAACACCTCGGGTGCGCACCATCCATTTCATGCCGAATGTTATTGTTTCGCTTCCTCGATCCCACGGCAGTGAACATCTCATCCATTTATTTATTAACGAACCCCCCCCAGGGGGATCGACTTGTTTTTCTCTTGTCATTCGTCAGTTGGCGTCTAAACAAAGCTGCGCTTTTCCTTGGGCGCTAATCATTGATCCGCTTATTACCTAATTCCAGGACCACTCTTTATCTTGCGTCGGGACGATTCCTCGCGGGTTCGTGTATTGGTTCGTGAGACAAGTTCTCGTCGGGCATTCAAAGTCGACTAAAGAATCGTGAGTGTTTCAAGTTAGCCGTTCTGGCACGCGACCGGATGGATGGAGACCACCCAATAACATCACCTCCGCAGACTTGAACACAAAGGGAATACGTATAATCAAGACAAGGGCGTTTCGCAAAACACAGGAAAAGATTCGATCCAGGAAGACTACGGTGGATGCGACTCAGAAGGTAAAGTACAGTTCGCTTGCCCCCACGGGGCTGGCCACGACACCGGACAAATATATTCGGAAGCGACCAAGCCGCTTTCGTTCCTGTTTAAGAGGCTTCATCAAAGCTCTGAACGCCGTGGCTTCGGGCCAGGTGACGACGAGGCGCACAGACACTCGGCTCACCATGCCTTCGGGGACACAAAGATCAAGAACAATTAGATCTGGTTCGGAGATCGCACAGGCGGCGGAAGCAAATAGTCGTCGCCATTGTTGACGGCTATTCGGCTCGTTGATTCTCTTCGTGGCTGGTTCTCTTTGTGTTAAACGCGCCAAGTGTCTTTTCGCGGGTGATATGAGGTACCACGTAGCCTCGAACGTTTGGTTGAACGGAAATTGTACCGTACTTGTTGTCCTAGCTGTACAAATAACTGTATCATTACACGCTCTGTTCGAACTCTCTTACTCGATGCATACATATTTCTTTCGGTCTTTGAACAACATCGGTCCAAAGACATCACCGGACTGCTAGGTGATACTGCCCAGCCTGAAGTAGCATGGCAAAGGTATGTAAGCCAGGCTACACTGCAGCACCGTCACCACATGAAATGATGCCTCATGATGTGCAATGTGGGGACAGTGAGGACTGAAATCCCACGAAGCCATGTTGTGGGGCGTCTAACCTTTCTTCCTGAGCCACTACTACTACTGCATCTGAACCGAGGTTAACCATTCAGCAGAGCACCTCTCCAACACCACCAACACCGTCAAACCTTCCATCGTGACGTTTACTCCACGTTCCGCACTCTCCTTTGCACAGCATACAGACGGACTTGCCTGCGGGAGTCGCTGAACCATCCAAGGACTCACACTCTCCCATCCGACATTCCTCAGCCTCTGCCGAAATAGCCTACCAACCTCATGATGTCTCATCCCCCATTCCATCGAGTTCAACTCCGTCACATAGCCCAATTTCTTCGCGTCTACCAAATGCTTTGCGTCATTCGGCTCGTTCGCACCGCCCAACTTCCTCTCAACATCCCGGCGAAAGCAAAGTGAAAGAGATTGGCCCATCTGCTGCGAAGACATTTGCCGGGCACAAGGCCGAGGTGTGGTCTGTCTTGTTCGTTCCAGACGTTAGACAAATCGTGAGTGCCTCCTGGAATGGCTCCATCCGGGTTTGGGACATGGAGTCTGGTGAAGAGGTGGGGGACGCGATGAAGGGACACAAAGGAGGGGTGTATTCCATGGCGATGCTTGCAGGTGGCAAGAGGATAGCCAGCGCGGGTGGAGACAAGTCGATTAGGATCTGGGATCTCGAGGAACGGAAGCCGGAAGGCGAACCTTTGCAGGGGCATTCCAGTGGTGTCAGATCCATCGACATCTCCCCTAATGGTCGCTATCTTGCCAGTGGTTCATGGGATCACACGGTTAAAATATGGGGATTTGGACACGCGAGAGATAGTCCAAGGCTCAATCAAGTGTGACCACCTTGTTTATTTCGTCAAGTTCTCTCGCGATGGTTTGCAATTGGCGACGGGATCAGAGGATAGCCTTGTTCGCGTCTGGAAGTGGGATACCGGAGAGGAGCTTGTGAAACCTATGAGAGGACCTGAGGGAATAGTGTGGTCCGTGTTATGGACAGTGAGTGATGAAGTACTCATTTCGGGATCAAATGATGGGACGATACGCCGCTGGAATGCGGAGACAGGTGAACCTGCCGGGGAGCCCTTGCAAGCACACGACGGGTGGATCTATGCTTTGGCTCTCACGAATGACAACAACATACTTGCTAGTGCTTCTGGCGACTACACCATTAAACTATGGAATACCTCGACCTGGGAGCAGCTAGCCACCTTCACACACAAGGGCCAAGTTCTTTATGTTACATTTTCGCCGGACGACAAAAAACTTGCCAGCGGTTGTGTCGATAGGTTGGTTTACCTCTGGGATGTCCCGGAGTTTGAGGATCTTCTTCGCGAGAAGGTACATGCTCTTATTTCTGCCCACGAGAGTCATTTCGCAAACTCATTGTGGCATGTTCAGGCAACTGATGGAGCGAAATCATCACTTCTCGACGTACGCCTCTTGTATGTCTTTTGGAAAGCGACAACATAACTTTAACTCGAACTTGCAGCTTCCGGCCATACCCCGTCCCGTGGAGCGTGTCGAAGAGACTGCAAGGCATAACGTCGACGACCGGTTAAACGTGAGTGTTCTTTCGGGACGTCCACGCGCCCGTTCAGCGGCTTGATCAATGTAACAGTCCCCCACGACTTCGCGCACTAGAGGGTCGAATGCAGGACTGTCGTTTGCACACTTCTTAGATCGCTTCAAGCCTTCGCGCCGTCGCCATTCACAAAGCAGTGCTGTTATTGGACTTGCAGAAGGGAATATGGCAAAGGAACCAACAACCGCTGTTACCAACATTGCGGAGGCCAGGCCAAAGAAGGTACATCCTTCTCTAAGCTCTGTTCGGTCGGTGCTCCGTGGTACTGATGCAGCGAACAGTTCATCGTGGTCGTCGGACGATTGAGTAGAAAGCTATTGGAGGGTCGTACAACAAAGGCATCCACGAGGCAGGAAGGGCGGGCGAATGCGGGCAAACGGACCCAAATTGGTGCAGTAGGGTCAAACAAGGTGCGTCGTTCTCTGAGCTCTGGTCGGACCTTGTTCCGTCATTCTGAAGGAGCTCTCAGATCATGACTGTCGTCCGAAAATTGGGTACACGACTACGGGCAGGTCGTACCGCAAATGCATCGACGGCACAGGGAGCGCAGGACCAAGAGGAAGGCCAGGCAGGGCAGCAGCGGCAGCAGGGGCAACAAGTGCAGGAAGTGCAAGTGCGGGAAGACGCAGGCGAAGGGACTGCTCCGGACGAAGAGGAGGATCCGACAGACTCTGAGTCGCTGATAAGTAACGGGCCTTGCGGGCGGTGTTGTATTTGGATATGCTTCGACCTCGTCAAGTGTCGTCGATGATTCAAAGGTCGCTCCCTCAAATGGTGGGTTAAACACACAGTAGCGCGTTCCTGTCAGCATCATCCTTCGAAAATTGTAAATTTCAAGTTGTACGATACATCTCAACTAGTATTACTCCCCGTGTACACAGATAGACATTACACCAATAGACACGGACCTCCTTCAACCGTCGGAAACCCTCGCTGAATGGCGTCGCGCCCACGCCATGTATTGCACTTTCAGTACCATAACGGCTGGCAAAAACGAGCGAGATGCAAATAACTTGGCGCAAACGCGGCCAATGCGAGGCAAACACGCCAAAGGGTGTAATTCATAATGCTTATACACTGCCATGAGATGAGAAAATAGTTCGGGAATGTGCCCTGCCGCATGATGGTCAAAGTCCGAGTCGGAGTCCCCGTTTCGTCGGGAGGGTTACTAGGCCACAAGTAAGCTCTCGTCGTGGAAACGCGACCGAGACTCCATTCCGGAGGTCTGTCATATGTTATCCGAAGGAAGGAAGGCTGCGTCGAATCGATGAGCATGCAGTTCTGATCGATCCCTAGCAATTTGTAGTACTGTCACAGATACCACTATGCACGACGCCTCGGAAGTTAGCATACAATTGCATTTGTCGAGCTCTCGTGGACAGGTGACCGACCATGCCCGCTTGGTATCATATGTCAACATTATTCGGTGCAATAGATGACTGCGGGTAGCAACTTCCGCGTGACCCCAGTTGCGTATGAACAAGTGTGTACAGGACGTTTGGGTGCGAGGGTTTAGGCTAGAACGATCGCGACCCGCGAACCCGAGAGGCGTGATCATTCAAGTTGTTGTTGGCTTTTGTGCAGGTGTGTCACTGGGACAGTTTGTGGCCAGGGGGGAGTATTGGGATCTTTTTGAGGTATTCGGCCACGCGCATACCTTCGGTGCCCATCACTTTGGCGCGGTTTTGACCTATAGTGGCCTCTTGTGCAGATGCGTCACTGGATGGACACGCTCAAGGCTGCGATAAACTTGCGTCAGGAGGCGGTGAGGTGCTGGGGCAGTGGTTGACGAGTTGGATCTCGGGATAGCTGACGCTGAGCATCCTCCCTCGGGGTCTAGGTGGGAACTGGGAGAGGGTCGGTGCGAATAGATGGTTATGTGTGAGTCCCATGCCGTGGAAAACCTATCATCTCACTGCAAGACTGGGCGTTACAGAATGAGCACTGGCATTCTACTTTCTCCGCAATGCGGACTGCGAGATTGCAATTGGCCGATGGTCTGTGTGGCGTGAGCAACGCCAGCGACACCTCCGGCTATGCTAGCACCTTAAATTGCACGAGGACGAGTGGATCGTGGTGGCGTGGAACAGTAAGGGATCTTTGGTGGTTCTACTCATCACCACTTGCTGGCCTAGTGTGTCTTCGTGTAATATTCAGCTTTGTCGTATGGCGTACCGGTGGAAAGAATAAAATACCTTTAGTGGACGTCCACTCCACCATCGTGAAGTACTCACTGTTGAAAATCTCGTTCGTCGTACTAACTTATCAACACCTCTTTCTTAGTACCTACGTAGCTTACATAATCATACGTTAGTGGCACTGTGGCACTGCAATCTTCAGCTTTTCACTCATGTCCTCGACGTTCGTACCTCCATGGCCAGTTTCCTCGGATTTCTGATACTCACAACGGTCCTGAAGATTACTACGGGAAGTTATAAATCATCATCTGTCGAGCGGTGACTTCGCCGAGATTCTGTTTGGGCGAGGATGACTCAGCGACACCTAGTGGATCTTCGATCTCCTCGGACCTGGCAATGGCCATCTTACTCACTTCGACTGCTGTTGTTTTCGCCCTTATCGAATACAGCTGTAGGTGACTCGATGGCCTTGGCGCCACGCTCCGTCTCGAGGTAGACCGTTGGTGGGTCTGGGCTATACCGCAAATGCGCAAGCCTGCCAAGCACAAATTTACTCTGTCGATTATTGCAGTACGACTCATACATGATTCAGCATTTTTCCTGCGGTGCTTCCCATCAACTTTCACAGCGAACAACAACTGCACGGTTGGACGCGCCGATCTGACAGATATCCCTGCCGTACGAATGGCCATCTCATATCCCCATCAACAGCATCCTACCAGCCTCGTTCCAACCCACTTGCACCCATCGAGCGCTTACCATCCGCGGTATCCATATCAAACAACCCATGTGCGCACCGTCCATCATGCATGTCATGGCCGAATGGTATGTTTCGCTCCTAAATCGTGCATCCCACGCCGTGATATCTCATAGATCTCACTCATCTGTTTATAACAAACCCAGGATCGACTTGTTTTCTCTTGTCATCGTCCGTTGACATCTGCAGCTGCGCTTTTCCTCGGCGACAATCGTTGATCCGCTCATTTACTACCCAGACCCCACTCTTATCTTCGTCGGGACGATCCTCGGGGTCGTGTATGTCGTGAAACAAGTCTCCTCGGGCGTCAACTCCACTAAAAGAGTCGTGAGTGTCGAGTTGCCCCTCGGGCACGCGTCCGGATGACGGGACCACCAATAGCCCAATAACCCCGTTCCGCAGACTTGAAAGCAAGGGAATACGTATATCAGACAAGGGCGTTTCGGTCAAAACACAGAAAAGATTCGACAGGGAAGACTACGTGGATGGAACTCTGAGGTAAGTAAGTCGTGTCCCACGGGCTGGACCACGACACCTTAGCGGTGGACAATATACTCGGAGCGACCTAACGCCGCTTTCGTCCGTAGAGGCTTCATCAAAGCTCTGAATGCTGCTAGCTTTGGGCCAGCTGACGACAAGCCGCAATGACACTTCGGCTTATCATGCCTCGGACGGCAACGACAAGAAATTTTCTGTTCGGAGATTGCACAGTGGCGGAAGCAAATAGTCGGTCGCATGGTTGAGGGTATGTGGCTCGTTGATCTCTTGTGGGCGGGTTCTTGTTGTGCAAATGGCCCAGTCGTCTTTCGGGGTGACATGAGTACGCGGTGTGCCTCGAGACGTTTGGTGGAACGGAAATTGCACCGTAGGTGTCGTCCTAGCTGTAATATAAACTGTGTCATACACGCTCTGTCCGAACTCTCTTACTCGATGCATACATATTCCTTTCGGTCTTTGAACAACACCGGTCCAAAGACACAACCGACTGCTGGGTGATACTGCCCAGCCCGAGGTAGCATGGCAAAGATATGTAAGCCAGGCTGTACTACAGCACCACTACCGCATGAAATGATCGATGATCGATTGATCCCTCATGATGTCTAATGAGGGGACAGTGAGGACTGAAATCCCACGAAGGCATGTTGTGGGGCGTCTAACTTTTCTTCCTCAGCCATCTGAACCGAGGTTAATCGTTCAGCACTGAGCAGTGCACCTTTCGAACACCACCAACACCGTCAAAGCTTCCATCGTGACGTTTACTCCTCGTTCCACGCGCTCCTTTGTAGACTCATCACAGCATACAGACGGACTTGAGCTTGCGGGAGTCGCTGAACCATCCAAGGACTCACCTCTCCCTTTCGACAGTTCTCATCCTCCGCCGAAATAGTCTGCCAGCCTCATGATGTTTCGCTCTTTTACTCCATCGAGTTCAACTCCGTCACATGCCCCAGTTTCTTCGCATCCACCGAGTCCTTCGCGTCATTCGGCTCGTTCGACCCGCTCAGCTTCCTCTCAACGTCCCGGCGACAGCAAAGTGAAAGAGATTGGCCCATCTGCCGCGAAGACATTCGCTGGCCATGAGAAGTGGATGCGGTCTGTCCTGTTCGTTCCAGACGCTGGACAAATCGTGAGTGCCTCCGCAGATGGCACCATCCGGGTTTGGGACATGGAGTCTGGTGAAGAGGTGGGGGACGCGATGAAGGGACACGAGGGAAGGGTGTATTCCATTGTGATGCTTGCAGGTGGCAAGAGGATAGTCAGCGCGGGTGAAGACAAGTCGATTAGGATTTGGGATCTCGAGGAACGGAAGCCAGAAGGCGAACCTTTGCAGGGGCATTCCGACGGTGTCAGATCCATCGACATCTCCCCCAATGGTCGCTATCTTGCCAGTGGTTCATTTGATCCCACGGTTAAGATATGGGATTTGGACACGCGAGAGATAGTCCAAGGCTCAATCAAGTGTGACCGTGAGGTTTATTTTGTCAAGTTCTCTCGGGATGGTTTGAAATTGGCGACGGGATCATCCGATGGCCTTGTTCGTGTCTGGAATTGGGATACTGGAGAGGAACTTGTGGGACCTATGAGAGGACATGAGGGAACAGTGAGGTCCGTGTTATGGACAGTGAGTGATGAAGTACTCGTTTCGGGATCGGGTGATGGGACGATACGCCGCTGGAATGCGGAGACAGGTGAACCTGCCGGGGAGCCCTTGCAAGGACACGACGACTGGATCTATGCTTTGGATCTCACGAATGACAACAACATACTTGCTAGTGCTTCTGGCGACTTCACCATTAAACTATGGAATACCTCGACCTGGGAGCAGCTAGCCACCTTCACACACAAGCGCCTAGTTCTTTATGTTACATTTTCGCCGGACGACAAAAAACTTGCCAGCGGGTGTTTCGATAACTTGGTTTACCTATGGGATGTCCCGGAGTTTGAAGATCTCCAGGAGAAGGTAGGTGCTCTTATTTCTGGCCACGAGAGTCATTTCGCAAACTCATTGTGGCATGTTCAGGCAACTGATGGGACGAAATCATCACTTCTCGACGTACGTCTCTTGTATGTTCTGTGGAAAGCGACAACAGAAGGTTAAACTCGAACTTCCAGCTTCCAGCCATACCCCGTCCCGTGGAGCGTGTCGAAGAGACTGCAAGGCATAACGTCGACGATTGGTTAAACGTGAGTGTTCTTTCGGGACGTCCACGTGCCCGTTCAGCGGCTTGATCAATGTAACAGTCCCCAACCACCTCGCGCGCCAGACGGTCGAAGGCAGAACTGTCATTAACATACGTCTTAAATCGCTTCAAGACTTCGCGCCGTCGCCATTCACAAAGCGATGCCATCATTGAGCTCGCAGAAGGGAGCGGGGCAAGAGAACCAACACCCGCAGTTACCCACATTGCAGAGGCCAGGTCCAAAACGGTATGTCATTCTTTGATCTTTGGGCAGTCAGTATTCCGTTTTACTGACAGAGCGAGCAGTTCATCAAGGTTGTCAGAAATTGGCGGAGAAAACGATCTGAGGGTCGTGGACAAACCCGCATTGGGGCAGCAAGGTCAAACAAGGTGCGTCGTTCTCTGAGCTCTGGTCGGACCTTGTTCCGTCGTTCTGACGGGGCTCGCAGATCATGACCGTCGTCGGAAATTTGAGTAAACGACTGCGGGCAGATCGTGCTGCAAATGCATCGACAGCACAGGGAGCCCAGGACCAACAGGAAGGGCAGGCGGGGCGCGAAGGGCAGCAAGGGCATGAAGTGCAGGGAGTGCAGGGAGTGCGGGAAGTGCGGGAAGCCGCAGGTGAAGGGATTGCTTCGGACGATGAGGAGGATCTGACAGACTCTGAGTCGGTGACCGGGCCTTGCGGGCGGTGTTGCATTTGGATGTGCTTCGACATCGTCAAGTGTCGTCGATGATTCCAAGGACATCTCCCTCCAGCGTGGGCTGCACACACGGTAGCGTGTTTCCATCAACATCGTGCTTCGAAAATTGTAACTTTCAAGATGTACCCTACGATACATGTAAAACATTGTTACTCCCGTGTACACAGACAGATGTGGACCTCCTCCAACAGTCAAAACATTTGCTGAATGCTACCAAGTTCGACGGTAATGCTTGTGGCTGGCTCACTAAGTCTCGCGCCTACGCCGTGTATTGCACTTTCGGTACCGTGACGGCTGGCAGAAATGAGCGAGTTGCAATAACTTGGCGCAAACGCGGTCAAGGATCGAGGCAAACACGCCAAATGGTGTAATTCATAATGCTTATACATTGACATAAGATGGGAGGACAGTTCGGGAATGTGCTCTGGTGCATGATGGTCAGAGTCGGAGTCGGAGTCCCCGTTTCATAGGGAGGGTCACTAGGCCACAAGCCATCTCTCGTCGTGGCAAGGCAACCGAGACTCCACTTCGAACGTCTGTCACGCGTTATCCGAACGAAGTCTGCGTCGAGCCGACGAGCATGCAGTTCTGGTCGGTCCCTAGCAGTTTTTAGTACCATCACAATACCACTATGCACGACGCCCCGGAAGTTGGGATACAATCGTGTTTTGTCGACCTCTCGTGGACGGGCGACTGAACCATGCTCGCTTGGCACCCTACTTCACCATTCGGTGCAATATGTAGATACGAGCGGGTAACAGGTTCTGCGTGAGCCCCAGTCACGTATGAACAAAGCGTGTCTGTCGGACGTTTGGGTTCGAGGTTCAAACTAGAACGATGGCGAGTGGGGAGCCCGAGAAGTGTGATGACTGTTCTTGGCTTTTGTGCGAGTGCGCCACTGAGACTATTTGTGGCTCAAAGGTGGGAGGGGAAGGGGAAGCAATGGGATCATTTCCGAGGTATTCTGCCGGGTCGGCGCGGTCCTATAGTGGCCTTTTGTGCAGGGGCATCACTGGACGGACACACTCAAGGCTGCGATAAACTTGTGGGCCGTTAGCAGGCGCGCAGGTTTTGGGGTGGTGGTTGACAAGCCAGATCTCTGGATGGCTGACGTCGAGCATCCTCCCTCGGGGTCTAGGTGCGCACTGGGAGGTGATCGGTACGAATAGATGGCTATGTTAGAGTGCCATGCTGTACAAAACATATCATCTCACTGGAGGACTGGGCGTTACAGTACGAGCATCCTACTTTCTCTGCATTGCGGACTTCGAGATCAACAAGGTTCGGGATCCCTGCTAGCTTGAGCGGTTTGGATAATTTGGTTAGATTTAAGCGTGGTGGAGAGTCTATGTGCTGCGAGTAATGCTAGAGACACCTCCTGCTATGCTGGGCACCGTAAATGGCACAGCGGATGGATGGATCGTGAAGCCATATGCATGGAGCAGTAAGGAACTTTTGGTGGTTCTATTCAATACCACTTGCCGAGACGTCTGGCGTACGCCTCAGCTTTGTCATACGGCGTGCCAGTGGAAAGGATAAAATACCTTGAGGAGATTTCCACTCCACCATCGTGAGGGACTTATAACGAGCTTGAAGATTGCGGGAGGTTCTGCATTATGACTCATCGAGGCAGCTGTAGAGCAGTGACTTGGGAGTGTGTTCATACGAGAATGACTCAGCGACACCTAGCGGATCTTCGGTCTCCTGGGACTTGACTTGGGTAGCAATGGCTACTTGCCTGCTGTTGTTCTCGTCGTTGCACGTCGTTGGACTATGTATCGACCGAGCGTATCGGAGAGTTCAAACGATGTCGCTCGTGAGAACATTTCAGAGTAAGTTATTACAGTAGAATAGATTGTTTACGGCATCCGTCTGCAAAGGCTCTCGCAGCCTGGCCAAACGTACCGTGTTTACTTGAACACTCGCTCTTGTCGAATACAACTCTAGGTGACTCGATGGCCTTGACGCCACGATCCGAGTCGAGGTAGATCGTCTGAAGGTCTTTGGTGCGTCTGGGTGATGCCACAACTGCGCAAGCCTACCAAGCAGAAATTTACTCCGTCGATTATCACCGTAAGACTCATACATGATTCAGCCTTTTGTCTGGGGTGCTCCCCATCAACTTTCATAACGAACAGCATCCGTACGGTTGGACGTGCCGATATCCCAGCCGTTTGAACCCCCACCAACAGCTTCCTACCAGCCTCGTTCCAACTCACTTGCACCCATCAACCGCTTGACCATCCGCCATATCCATATCAAACACCTCGTATGCACACCACTCATCAAGGCCGAATGGTATGTTTCACTCCTCCATCGTGCATCCCACACCGTGACATCTCATCCATCTATTTGTAACGAACCGCAGGATCGACTTGTTTTCTCTTGTCATCGTCCGTTGACATCCGCAGCTGCGATTTTCGTCGGCGACAATCGTTGATTCGCTCATTTACTACCCCAGACCACTCTTATCTTCGTCGGGACGATCCTCGGGGTCGTGTATGTCGCGGAACAAGTCTCGTCGGGTGTCAAATCCACTAAAGAGTCGTGAGTATTTTGAGTTGTCCCCTGGCACACGACCGGATGATGGGACCATCAATACCCCAATAAACCCTCTCCGCAGACGTGAAAGCCAGGGAATATGTATACCAGACAAGGACGTTTCCGTCGAAACGCAGAAAAGATTCGACAGGGAAGACTACGTGGATGCAATTCAGAGGTAAGTCGTGCCCCACGGGCCGAGCCACGACGCCCTAGCAGTGGAGATAGATTCAGAGAGACCTAACGCCGCATTCGTCCTGCAGAGGCTTTATCAAAGCTCTGAACGCCGCTAGCTTTGGGCCAGCTGACGACGAGGCGCACAGACACTCGGCCCACCATGCCTCGGACGGCAACGACAAGAACAGTTTTGTTCGGAGATCGCACAGCGGCGGAAGCAAATAGTCGGTTGCATGGTGGGGGCTATGCGGCTCGTTGGTCTCTCGTGGGCAGGTTCTTGTTGTGCAAACGGCCAAGTTGTCTTTCGGGGTGACATGAGTGCACGGTACGCCTGGAGACGTTTGGTGGAACGGAAATTGTATCGTAGGTGTCGTCCCAGCTGTAATATAAACTGTATCATACTACATGCCCCGTTCGAACTCTCTTACTCAACGCATATGTATGTATTACTCTCGGTCTTTGAACAACACTGGTCCAAAAACGTCACTGACCGCTAGGTGATACTGCCCAGCCTGAATAGCATGGCAAAGGTATGTTAGCCAGGGTGTACTTCATAGTGGAGAAGTAATGACTATCTTACTTCGACTCTTTGGTATGTCTAGGGGAGACTAGGGTGTACTGCAGCACCGCTACCACATGAAATGATGCCTCATGATGTGCAATGGAGGGGACAGTGAGGACTGAAATCCCACGAAGGCATGTTGTGGGGCGTCTAACTTTTCTTCCTGAGCCACTGTTACTACTGCATCTGAGCCGAGGTTAACCGTTCAGCACTGAGCGGCGCACCTTTCGAACATCACCAACACTGTCAAAGCTTCCATCGTGACATTTTACTCCTCGTTCCACACTCTGCTTGGCAGACTCGCCACAGCATACAGACTTACCTGGGAGAGTTGCCGAACCATCCGAAGACTCACACTCTCCCTTCGGACATTCCTCAGCCTCTGCCGAAATAGCCTGCCAGCCTCATGATGTCTCGCTCTCCCATTCCATCGAATTCAACTGCGTCACATACCCAAGCTTCTTCGCGTCCACCAAGTCCTTCGCGTCATTCGGCTCGTTCACACCACCCAACTTCCTCGCATTATCCCAACGAAAGCAAAGTCAAAGAGATTGGCCCATCTGCCGCGAAGACATTCGCTGGTCATGAGAACTGGGTGTGGTCTGTCTTGTTCGTTCCAGACGCTGGACAAATCGTGAGTGCCTCCGACGATGGCACCATCCGGGTTTGGGACATGGAGTCTGGTGAAGAGGCGGGGGACGCGATGGAGGGACACAAGGGACCGGTGTATTCCATTGTGATGCTTGCAGGTGGCAAGAGGATAGCCAGCGCGGGTGGAGACAAGTCGATTAGGATCTGGGATCTCGAGGAACGGAAGCCGGAAGGCGAACCTTTGCAGGGGCATTCCAACGGTGTCAGTTCCATCGACATCTCCCCTAATGGTCGCTATCTTGCCAGTGGTTCTAATGATCGCACGGTTAAAATATGGGATTTGGACACGCGAGAGATTGTCCAAGGCTCAATCAAGTGTGACCACGAGGTTGATTTCGTCAAGTTCTCTCGGGATGGTTTGAAATTGGCGACGGGATCAGATGATGGCCTTGTTCGCGTCTGGAAATGGGATACTGGAGAGGAACTTGTTGAACCTATGAGAGGACGTAAGGGAGTGTCGTCCGTATTATGGACAGTGAGTGATGAAGTACTCATTTCAGGATTGGATGATGGGATGATACGCCGCTGGAACGCGGAGACAGGTGAACCTGCCGGGGAGCCCTTGCAAGCACACCACCTGTGGATCTGTGCTTTGGCTCTCACGAATGACAACAACATACTTGCTAGTGCTTCTGGCGACTACACCATTAAACTATGGAATACCTCGACCTGGGAGCAGCTGGCCACCTTCACACACAAGGACCAAATGTTTTATGTTATATTTTCGCCGGACGACAAAAAACTTGCCAGCGGGTGTATGAATAACTTGGTTTACCTATGGGATGTACCAGAGTTTGAAGATCTTCTCTGGGAGAAGGTAGGTGCTCTTATTTCTGCCCAGTCATTTCGCAAACTCATTGTGGCATGTTCAGGGAACTGATGGGGCGAAATCATCACTTCTCGACGTACGTCTCTTGTGTGTTTTTTTGGAAAGAAACAACAGAAGGTTAATTCGAACTTCCAGCTTCCGGCCATACCCCGTCCCGTGGAGCGTGTCGAAGAGACTGCAAGGCACAACATCGACGATTGGTTATACGTGAGCGTCCTTTCTGGACATCCACGCGCCACTTCAGTGGCTTGATCAATGTAACAGTCCCCCACGACTTCGCGCACCAGAGGGTCGAACACAGGACTGTCGTTTACATGCTTCTTAAATCGCTTCAAGCCTTCGCGCCCTCGCCATTCACAAACCGATGCTGTTATTGAACTTGCAGAGGGGAATATGACAGGAGAACCAACACCCGCAGTTACCCTCATTTCAGAGGCCAGGCCAAAGACGGTACGTCATTCTCTGAGATCTGGGCAGTCGGTGTTCCGTCGTACTGACAGAGCGAGCAGTTCATCAAGATCTGGCGTAGAAAACGATCTGAAGGTCGCAGAACAAATGCATCAACGGCACGGGAAACGCAGGAAGGTGCTGGTGGACAAACCGGCATTGGGGCAGCGAGGTCAAACAAGGTGGGTCGTTCTCTGATCTCTGGCCGGTGCTTGTTCCGTCGTTCTAACAGAGCCCTCAGATCATGACCGTCGTCAGAAAATTGAGTAAACGACCACAAGCAGATCGTGCTGCAGATGCATCGACGGCACAGGGAGCCCAGGACCAGGAGCAAGGGCAGCAAGGGCAACAAGGACATGAAGCGCAGGAAGACGCAGGCGAAGGGACTGCTCCGGATGAAGAGGAGGATCCGACAGACTCTGAGTCGGTGATAAGTAACGGACCTTGCGGGCGGTGTTGTATTTGGATATGCTTTGACCTCGTGAAGTGTCGTCGATGATTCAAAGGTCACTCCCTCAAACGGTGGGCTACACACCCAGTAGTAGCGCGTTCCCGTCGGCATCGTCCTTCGAAAGTTGTAGATTTCAAGTTGTATGATACATCTCAACTACTATTACTCCCCGTGTACACAGATAGACATTACACCAACAGACATGGACCTCCTTCAAAGTCGAAACCCTCGCTGAATCTTACCAAGTTCCACGGTAATCCTGGTGGTTGGCTCACCAAGCGTCGCACCCACGCCATGTATTGCACTTTCAGCACCGTAATGGCTGGCAAAAACGAGCGAGATGCAAATAACTTGGTGCAAACGCGGCCAATGCGAGGCAAACACGCCAAAGGGTATAATTCATAATGCTTATACACTGCCATGGGATGAGAAAATTGTTCGGGAATGTGCTCTGCCGCATGATGGTCAAAGTCGGAGTCGGAGTCCCCGTTTTGTCGGAAGGGTTACTAGGCCATAAGTGAGCTCTCGTCGTGGCGACGCGACCGAGACCCCACTTCCAAGGTCTGTCATATGTTATCCGAACGAAGGAAGTCTACGTCGAGCCGACGAGCACGCAGTTCTGATCGATCCCTAGCAATTTGTAGTACTGTCACCAATACCACTAGGCACGATGCCTCGGAAGTCAGCACACAATGGTGTTTGTCGAGCTCTCGTGGACGGGTGAGTGAACCGCGCCCACTCGGCATCTTACTTCAACGCCGTTTGATGCAATAGATGACTGCAGGTAGCAAGTTCTGCGTGACCCCCGGTGGCGTATGAACGAAGCATCTGCAGGCCGTATGGGTTCGAGGGTTTAAGTTGGGACGAGTGCCACTCGCGAGCCCGAGAAGCGTGATCATTTTTGTTGGCTTTTGTGCGGGTGTGTCGCTGAGACTGTTTGTGGCTCGGCGGCGGGGGGGAGCAATGGGATTTGAGGTATTCGGCCGTGCGCGTACCTTCGGTGGCCCATCATTTCGGCGCGGTGTTGACCTATAGTGGCATCTTGCGCAGGTGCGTAACTGGACGGACACGCTCCAGGCTGCTGTAAACTCGTGGACTTTCAGGAGGCGAGCAGGTGCCGGGCCGATCGTTGACAAGTTGGAATCCTGCATGGCTGATGTTGAGCCTCCAAGCTGGACGGGCGAAATAAATAAAACGAGTTAAGGCAAAAGAATGGACTCACGCTTCTGGGTAACTTTCTTGAGCTCTGGTGGTGATTCTCGCCCAATGGAGGGACTAGATCGATGATTGCAACTGCGACCGGCTCTGATCCAGCTCGTCGAGTGCCATGTCGTCCACGAGCTCTCCAGGACCTTGCTGAGCGATAGAGTAAGAAAGCAGTGTACATGTTGGTATGACCACAATGCCATGCACGAAGAGAAACTAGTTTCAATTTACGACCCCCAGCTTAAACGTGTTCAGCAGCTCGTCAACTTCCATGCCTGACATTTGCCCCAGGCTCTTCTGGAGTTTCGTCGCAGCTCGCCTCGTCCACATGGCATCTCCCTTCAGCACCTTTCTGTTAAATGGATAATACGCGCAGCGGCTTCTTCGTATGCCGAAAGATCTTTCGCGCATCTGGGTCTCTTTCGCGTGTGCATGAACGCAGCGTCTGACGCTTGGTTTTGAGTTCGAGCTTGAGCGTGGTGCGGCGCGCCAACCGGAGAAGGCAAATGCGATCTTTTCTGAGGCATTCGAGCGGGCATGTCTGCGGCCACCACCATTTCGGGTCCTTGTCCATGGTATCGTTCTCCATCGTAACCTCTTGAACAGGTGCGTCACCGAATGCGCCAGCGTCTGCTGCACCGAATCATCCTGCTAGCTCGAACGGTTTCGACAACTCTGTTAGGATTTGAACTTGGCCGATGGTCTCTGCTCCAGGTGCGACACCGCTGCCTGTACTGGGCGCCGTTGACGGTATGGAGGACGGGTGGATCGAGGATGGGACGGAGAAGTATGGGACCTTGGTAGTTCCAGTCCATTAACACCTGTTGAGCGGCTGAGACGACATCTGGGGTACCACCCTTTGTTTTAGCAACATAATCAGTTTTACGAGCGAGTATGGGCAGGAGAAAATTACCTTCAGTAATCTTTCACTGCCCACAGCCAGCATTGTGAGGGATGTTTGGGAATTATGGGAGGTTGAAGTTATCTGTAGAGTCTCGCGTCCTGTCCATATGAGGATTTCCTCCACTATCGAAGTGACGTATTTTACTACTTTGGTCTGTCGTGCAAGCTCGTATGGTGACTCACCAACAGTAATAGGATGTTCGACATCCTCGACTTCGACTACATTGCGGGGTAATATGCTGCCTTTCTGACAGTGACTGACGCTGCTCTCATCCTCATCTTCATCCACAACTACCCCGGTGAGTCGATGATCTTGATGCCGCGCTCGAGGTCGACGATCTGAAGATCCTTGGTGCGTCTGGCTGCAACTGCGCAAGCCTGCGAAGAACAAACATAGTCGTGACGACCATCTCCGTAACAACGAGGAACCTACTAACCTTGGATCGTTTCAGAGAGTTGATGAGACTGCTTTTACCCACATTGGAAAGCCAACCACGCCGATGGTTACGCTCTGGGCTGCACTAGGTTTGTAAGCCTTCAACAAGCGAAGAACTGCTGAAGCAGTGGCGGAAGTAGATTGAACCGTTGGTTGGATGACGCCGAGCAGAATGGAAGAGTAGGGGTGTAGTGTCGGAGATAACGCAGCATTCTCTCTCGGGACCAGATCTAGGTGGTCATGCAGATAAGGCTAAAAGAAGAGGACCACATCAACAATGCGAGATGAGTCGTACCCATTTGTTCAAGACGAAAATGAGCTTCTCCCCTACGCTTTCACGTCTTCGAACGTCTTCTTCCACCAATCGAGCTCGGTACCCTTCATGGGCTCCCAGGACGAGAATGATTGTATCGCTTT
The DNA here is from genome assembly GCA_014904935.1 of Melanogaster broomeanus. Taxonomy (NCBI): domain Eukaryota; kingdom Fungi; phylum Basidiomycota; class Agaricomycetes; order Boletales; family Melanogastraceae; genus Melanogaster; species Melanogaster broomeanus. Next base: position 29,742 of record MU123917.1, on the reverse strand, counting down.
CATCGTCTACCTTGCGCAACGAACGAACGTAATGCCGTCGAATCTGCTCTTTTGTCTTTTCGGCTGATCGTACTGAGCGAGAAGCTTGTTCTTATGAGGATGCCAGCATCGCGAGGGATGGAAGAGTGGGTCGATCGGGAATTAGGAAGGACTTGTTGGGTTTATGTGGCATGTCAAATTTGTGTGATTCTACGCAATGGCCATGAATCCGACTGCCCATATTACGGCAAGGGGCAATCAACTCACTTTTTCAGCCTATCGTAGAAGTTTGGGAGCTCGTTTCTGGGTGGTGATCTTGTTGCGTAGTCGTCGAATTGCAGACCAAGTTACAAGACAGCACTATCAAAGTTCCGAGTCACCAGCTGCAGAATAGCTGATATTAAAGTTTTGACTCAGTATCAGCTTCCGTGCATACCAGAGTACGGCCGCGGTCACATGTTGTTGCATTTTGGCACTAAAAACGCGGATTCCTAGGAGTCCATGGCAAGCAACGAACGCCGTTTCCTGTCTATCTTGCAGGCGTCTCCGAACGCGCTAGTCTGATATTGACTCGTGGCTCCGCGATTTGCGGGGGTGAGCGAGGTGCAGTTGGAAGAGAGAGGCAGCCGTCGGCCAGACATCTGGGTCGTTCACATTTCAAAAAACTGGCGACATTCTGGAAATTCGGGGCAAGTTTACACAGGAGGCAAATTGACCCAGTTCAGTTGGCTTGGGGCTGATTAATTTATTGGCCCGTGATGGTGGACGAGTCGACTGGGCAGCGTGTATGACGGTTAAATTCGGGGGCGGGGAATGGGCAGGTGTGGCGGTTTCTGTGTTTTGAAATATTTGGTAATGAAAGCCTCAACCGATCGATCGGGTGTACGTAATATGAGAGAGAACATCCCGCGGCGGTGAGTTTCACGGAAACAAACCCCAAGGGTACCAGGCTGACTGCCCTAACTTGTATTCTAATCCTCGAAGGGTAATCGTAATCCTACAACCTTCTATCTTCAACAAGCCCGTCATGAATGAGACTCTGACCAAAGTCGACAGATCGCCTGTCACAGGTCAGCTCGCGTGTTTGGTTGACCACCAATCTCGAGAGAGCGTCGGGCTGACACAGTTCCACCGCGCAGTCGCCGACTACTCTACCCAAGCCGTCATCAACATGATCCTCAGACACGCCGTCCGGCCGATTGGACGTAAGCGCGTAAGCTGTTGGATGGATGGTGTGTCGGTCGTGATGATATCATTGACATCCATGTTTTTAGGTTGGTGGACGCTTGGACGATGGGACTTTTGCGCAGCGGACAATATGCCGTGTGCTTGGCGCTGATAGTCGACGGGGAGGTTGTACTTGGGATCATTGGATCCCCGAATCTTCCTGTGAATAATGCAGAACCCCATGGATCAAAAGGCTGCATGTTTGTCGCCGTTGCCGCCCAAGGTGCTGAACAGGCAGCTGTAAAAACGTTCACTTTGGCTGATTTCCTCGAGTTCACACACGTACATTCACAGACCACCCTCTCAGGCACAAACCCTACCTCGTTGACTATCCCTCTTGTTGCACCGGGGACACTCAACTTGTTGGGATCGGTAGAAGCGGCATACTCCGACCTTGCGTTCAACAACAGGGTATCGGAAGTACTTAGCATTACGCGGGCCGCTACGCAAATGGACAGTCAGGCCAAGTGCTACTGCCCAGCCAGAGGTGACGGGGGCGTATATGTACGAATGCTCACCAGGGCGAGATACAAGGAGAAAATATGTGTGAGTGGAGTTCCTGACTCGGTGCCGAGTCTGCGATTGTCTGACTCATGTTGCGGCTCTTTCCCCTTTTCGACCCTTAAGGATAACGCTCCTGGCACGGTGCTCGTTTGAGAACGCGGCGACGTCATCACAGATCCCCGCGGACAGCCTCTTGATTTTGGGCCTGGGAGGAATCTCGGTGAAAATTATGGCGTGATGGGACTTTCATGCCCAGGTTCTGGCTGCCGTTCAGAACGCACAGGCAGAGGAGAAGGAAAGAGCATAAGCTTGATCACTGCGAACTTGTGATTATCTGCGGAAGCTGCAGCCACTGACACCTTATGTATCACCACTGGCAATTGTTCCGTCGTATGGGTCCGTGCATGGTGTTACGTAACCATGAGCCCAACGACCAAGCGAATAATAATAATTGTCACTTCACACCCTTCCCATCGACTTTCACAGCGAACATCTGCACGGATGGACGTACCGATCTGACAGATACCCCAGCCGTACAAGCAGCCATCTCATATCCCCATGAACAGCATCCTGCCGGCCTCGTTGTAACTCAGTTGCACCCATCGAGTGCTTGACCATCTGCCATATCCATATCAAACACCTCATGTGCGCACCGTTTATCATGACCGAATGGTAACTTACCTTATGCTTCACCCCCCAATCGTGCATCCCACGCGGTGATGTCTCATCCATCTGTTTATAATAAACCCCAGGATCGACTTGTTTTCTCTTATCATCGTCGGTTGACATCTACAGCTGCGCTTTTCCTCTGCGTTGATCGTTGATCCGCTCATTTGTTACTCCAGACCACTCTTATCTTCGTCGGGGCGATCCTCGGGATCGTTTATGTCGTGAGGCAAGTCTCGTCGAGTATCACGTCGACTAAATAATCGTGAGTGTCGAGTTACGCTCTTGCACGCGACCAGATGATTCAGCCGCCAATAACCCGATAACCCCTCTCCGCAGACTTGAAAGCAAGGGAATACGTATATCGGACAAGGGCGTTTCGGTCAAAACACAGAAAAGATTCGACGGGGAAGACTACGTGGATGCAACTCAGAGGTAAGTAAGTCGTACCCTACGGGCTGGCCACGACACCCTAGCAGTGGACAATTTACTCAGAGCAACGACCTAACGCTGCTTTTGTCCTGCAGAGGCTTCATCAAAGCTGTGAACGCCGCTAGCTCCGGGCCAGCTGACGACGAGGCGCACAGACACTCGTCCCACCATGCCTCGGACGGCAACGACAAGGACACTGCTGTTCGGAGATCGCACAGCGGCGGAAGCAAATAGTGGGTCGCATGTGGGGGCTATGCGGCTCGTTGATCTCTCGTGGGCTGGTTCTCGTTGCGCAAATGGCCAAGTCATCTTTCGGGGTGACATGAGTACACGGTATGCCTCGAGACGTTGGGTGGAACAGAAATTGTACCGTAAGTGTCGTCCTAGCTGTAATATAAACTGTATCATACACGCTGCGTTCGAACTCTCTTACTCGATGCATACACCTTACCCTCGGTCTTTGAACAACATCGGTCCAAAGACATCAGTGACCACATTGCCCAACCAGACGTAGCATGGCAAAGGTATGTAAGCCAGGCTGTACTGCAGCACCGCTACCGCATGAAATGATGCCTCATGGTGTGCAATGGGGGACAGTGAGAATTGAAATCGCACGAAGGCATGTTGTGGGGCGTCTAACTTTTCTTCCTGAGCCACTACATACTACATACTACTTCATCTGAACCGAAGTTAACCATTCAGCAGTGCACCTTTCGAACACCACCAACACTGTCAAAGTTTCCATTTACTCCGTGTTGCACACTCTCCTTCTCGCCACGCATACAGACGGACTTCCCTACAAGAGTCACTGAACCCGTCCAAGGACTCACACTTTCCTTTCCGACGTTCCTCATCCTCTGCCGAAATAGCTTACCAACTCTGCAATGCCTCATTCCCCCATTCCATCGAGTTCAACTGCGTCACATACCCCAATGTCTCCGCGTCCACCAAGTGCTTCTCGTCATTCGGCTCGTTCGCATCGCTCAACTTCCTCTCAAAGTCCCGACGAAAGCAAAGTAAAAGAGATTGGCCCATCTGCTGCGAAGACATTCGCTGGTCATGATAACCTTGTGTGGTCTGTCTTGTTCGTTCCAGACGCTGGACAAATCGTGAGTGCCTCCACGGATGGCACCATCCGGGTTTTGGGACATGGAGTCTGGTGAAGAGGTGGGGGACGCGATGAAGGGACACAAGGGGTCGATGCATTCCATTGTGATGCTTGCAGGTGGCAAGAGGATAGCCAGTGCGGGTTCCGACAAGTCGATTAGGATCTGGGATCTCGAGGAACGGAAGCCGGAAGCCGAACCTTTGCAGGGGCATTCCGCCAGTGTCAGATCCATCGACATCTCCCCTAATGGTTGCTATCTTGCCAGTGGTTCCGATGATCACGCGGTTAAAATATGGGATTTGGACACGCGAGAGATAGTCCAGGGCACAATCAATTGTGACGACTATGTTTTTTGCGTCAGGTTCTCTCGGGATGGTTTGAAACTGGCGACGGGATCAGAGGATGGCCTTGTTCGCGTCTGGAAGTGGGATACTGGAGAGGAACTTGTTGAACCTATGAGAGGACGTAAGGGAGTGTCGTCCGTGTTATGGACAGTGAGTGATGAAGTACTCATTTCGGGATTGGATGATGGGATGATACGCCGCTGGAATGCGGAGACTGGTGAACCTGCTGGGGAGCCCTTGCAAGCACACCACTGGTGGATCTGTGCTTTGGCTCTCACGAATGACAATAACATACTTGCTAGTGCTTCTGGCGATGACACCATTAAACTATGGAATACCTCGACCTGGGAGCAGCTAGCCACCTTCACACACAAGAGCTCAGTCCTTTATGTCATATTCTCGCTGGGCGACAAAAAACTTGCCAGCGGGTGTTCCGATAACTTGGTTTACCTATGGGATGTCCCGGAGTTTGAAGATCTTCTCCGCGAGAAGGTAGGTGCTCTTATTTCTGCCCACAAGAGTCATTTCGCAAAATTCATTGTGGCATGTTCAGGCAGCTGACGGGGCGAAATCATCACTTCTCGACGTACGTCTCTTGTATGTCTTTTGGAAAGCGACCACGAATGTTAAATCAAACTTGCAGCTTCCGGCCATACCCCATCCCGTGGACCATGTCGACGGTTGGTTAAACGTGAGCGTTCTTTCTGGACGTCCACGTGCTAGTTCAGCAGCCTGATTAATGTAACAGCTCCCAACCACCTCGCACACCAGAGGGTCGAACGCAGGACTGTCATTTACAGACTTTTTAGATCGCTTCAAGCCTTCGCGCCGTCGCCGTTCACATAGCGATGTTGTTATCGAACTCGCAGTTACCAACATTGCGGAGGCCAGGCCAAAGAAGGTACATCCTTCTCTGAGCTCTGTTCGGTCGGTGCTCCGTGGTACTGATGCAGCGAGCAGTTCATCGTGGTCGTCGGGCGATTGACTAGAAAGCTATTGGAGGGTCGGACAACAAAGGCATCCACGAGGCAGGAAGGGCGGGCGAATGCGGGCAAACGGACCCAAATTGGTGCAGTAGGGTCAAACAAGGTGCGTCGTTTTCTGAGCTCTGGTCGGACCTTGTTCCGTCATTCTGAAGGAGCTCTCAGATCATGTCCGTCGTCCGAAAATTGCGCACACGACTACGGGCAGGTCATACCGCAAATGCATCGACGGCACAGGGAGCGCAGGATCAAGAGGCAGGCCAGGCAGGGCAGCAGGGGCAACAAGGGCATGAAGTGCATGAAGTGCAGGAAGACGCAGGCGAAGGGACTGCTTCGGACGGAGAGGAGGATCCGACGGACTCTGAGTCGGTGATAAGTAATGGGCCTTGCGGGCGGTGTTGTATTTGGATATGCTTCGACGTCGTGAAGTGTCATCGATGATTCAAAGGTCACTCCCCCAAATGGTGGGCTGCACACAGTAGCGCGTTCCCGTTAGCATCATCCTCCGAAAGTTGTAAATTTCAAGTTGTACGATACATCTCAACTACTATTACTCCCCGTGTACACAGATAGACATTACACCAATAGACATGGACCTCCTTCAACCGTCGAAAGCCTCGCTGAATGTTACCAAGTTCCACGGTAATGCTCGTGGTTGGCTCACTAAGCGTCACGGTCGCGCCCACGCCATGTATTGCACTTTCAGCACCATAACGGCTGGCAAAAACGAGCGAGATGCAAATAACTTGGCGCAAACGCGGCCAATGCGAGGCAAACACGCCAAAGGGTGTAATCCATAATGCTTATACACTAGCGTGAGATGAGAAAATAGTTCGGGAATGTGCTCTGCCGCATGATGGTCAAAGTCGGAGTCGGAGTCCCCATTTTGTCAGAAAGGTTACTAGGCGATAAGTGAGCTCTCGTCGTGGCGACGCGACCGAGACCCCACTTCGAAGGTCTGTCATCTGTTATCGGAAGGAAGGAAGTCTGCGTCGAGCCGACGAGCATGGAGTTCTAATCGATCCCTAGCAATTTGTAGTAATATCACTAGGCACGATGCCTCGGAAGCCGGCATACAATCGTGATTGTCGAGCTCTCGTCGACGGGCGAGTGAACCGCGCCCACTCGGCATCTCACTTCAACACCGTTTGGTGCAATACATGGCTGCGGGTAGCAAGTTCTGCATGACCCCCGGTGGCATATGAACGAAGCGTCTGCAGGCCGTATGGGTTCGAGGGTTTAAGCTGGAACGATTGCGACTCGCGAGCCCGAGAAGCGTGATCATTTTTGTTGGCTTTTGTGCGGGTGTGTCGCTGAAACTGTTTGTGGCTCGGCGGTGGGGGGAGCAATGGGATTTGAGGTATTTGGCCGTGCGCGTACCTTCGGTGGCCCATCATTTTGGCGCGGTGTTGACCTATAGTGGCATCTTGCGCAGGTGCATAACTGGACGGACACGTTCCAGGCTGCTATACACTCGTGGACTTGCAGGAGGCGAGCAGGTGCTGGCGCGGTCGTTGACAAGTTGGAATCCTGCATGGTTGATCAAGTTGAGCATCCTCCCTCGGGGTCTAGGTGGGAACTGAAGAGGATCAGCGCGGATAGATGCCTATATGCGAGTGCCATGTTGTAGAAAACCTATCATCTCACTGGGAGACTTCACAGGAACCCTGCTAGCTCGAGCAGTTTGGAGTTGAGCCTGGCCGATGGTCTGTGTGCCATGACTAACGCCAGCGACACGTCTGGCTATGCTGGGCACCGTAGTAAATGGCACAGAGGACGGGTGGATCGAGTTTGTTCGAGCGAGGATGACTCAGCAACATCTAGTGGATCTTCGGTCTCCGCGGATTTGACTTGTGTACCAATGGGGCCATCTTACTGAGTTACTCACGTTGACTGTTGTTCTCGCCCTGGTCGAATGCAACTCTACCAGTAGTCTCTACATGACTCGATGGCCTTGACGTCACGCTCCCAGTCGAGGTAGACCGTCTCGAGATCCTTGAAGCTTGGTGGGTCGGGGCTGTAAGACTGGCCGCCAAGCACAAATTTACTCATGTCGATTATCACGTACGACTCATACATGATTCACCCTTTTGCGTTCAGCAGCGCTTCGAACACCACCACTGTCAAAGCTTCCATCGTGACGTTTACTCCTCGTTCCACACTCTCCTTTTCAGACTCATCACAAAATACAGACGGACTTGCGTGCGAGAGTCGCTGAACCATCCAAGGAATCACTCTCCCTTCCGACATTCCTCATCCTCTGCCGAAAGTGCCTGCCAGCCTCACGATGTCTCGCTCCCCCATTCCGTCGAGTTCAACTCCGTCACATACCCCAATTTCTTCGCGTCCACCAAGTCTTTCGCATCATTCGGCTCGTTCACACCGCTCAGCTTCCTCTCAACATCACGACAAAAGCAAAATCAAAGAGATTGGCCCATCTGCTGCGAAGACATTCACTGGGCACGAGGACTTTGTGTGGTCTGTCTTGTTCGTTCCAGTCTCGAGGATGGTTCTGATGATCACACAGTTAAAATATGGGATTGTACACACGAGAGATAGTCCAAGGCACCATCAAGTATGGCGACGCCGTTTTTCTTGTCAAGTTCTCTCGGCGAGGTCAAACAAGGTGGGTCGTTCTCTGACCTCTGGTTGGACCTTTTTCCGTTGTTCTGACAGGGTTCTCAGATCGTGACCGTTGTCGGAAATTTGAGCAAATGACTACAGGGAGATCGTGCTGCAAATACATCGATGGTACAGGGAGCGCAGGACCAACAGGAAGGTCAGCAGAGCGCGAAGCGCAACAAGTGCAGCAAGATGCAGGTGAAGGGAGTGCTTCGGATGAAGGGAGGATCCGACAGACCCTGAGTCGGTAACCGGCCTTGCGGGCGGTGTTGTATTTGGATGTGCTTCGACATCGTCAAGTGTCGTCGATGATTCCAAGGATACTCCCCTCCCCCCCAGGGTAGGCTACACATACGGTAGCGCGTTTCCATCAACACCGTCCTTCGAAAATTGTAAATTTCAGGTTGTACGATACATGCCAACTACTGTTACTCCCCGTGTACACAGATAGACACGAACCTCCTTCAACTGTCGAAAACCCTCGCTGAATGTTACCAAGTTCGACGGTAATGCTCGCGGCTGGCTCACCAAGCCTCGCGCCCACGCCATGCATTGCACTTTCAGCACCGTAGTGGCTGGCAAAAACGGGCGAGACGCAAATAGCTTGGCGCAAACGTGGCCAATGATCGAGGCAAACACGCCAAAGGGTGTAGGTCGTAATGCTTGTATGCTGCCAGAAGATGAGAACACAGTCCGAGAATGTGCTCTGCCGCATGATTGTCAGAGTTGGAGTCGGAGTCCCGTTTCGTCGGGAGGGTTACTAGGCCACAAGTAAGCTCTCGTCGTGGAAACGCGACCGAGACTCCATTCCGGAGGTCTGTCATATGTTATCCGAACGAGGAAGGCTGCGTCGAGTCGACGAGCATGCAGTTCTGATCGATCACTAGCAATTTGTAGTACTGTCACAAATACCACTATGCACGACGCCTCGGAAGTTAGCATACAGATTGCACTTTGTCGAGCTCTCGTGGACGGGTGACTGAGACCATGCCCGCTTGGTATCATACTTCAACATTATTCGGTGCAATAGATGACTGCGGGTAGCAACTTCCGCGTGACCCCGGTCGCGTATGAACAAGTGTGTACAGGACGTTTGGGATGCGAGGGTTTAATGCTAGATCGATCGCGACCCGCGAACCCGAGAGGCGTGATCATTCAAGTTGTTGTTAGCTTTTGTGCAGGTGTGTCACTGGGACAGTTTGTGGCCGGGGGGGAGTATTGGGATCTTTTTTGAGGTATTCGGCCACGCGCGTACCTTCGGTGCCCATCACTTCGGCGCGGTGTTGACCTATAGCGACCTCTTGTGCAGATGCGTCACTGGATGGACACGCTCAAGGCTGCGATAAACTTGTGTCAGGAGGCGGTGAGGTGCTGGGGCAGTGGTTGACAAGTTCGGATCTCGGGATAGCTGACACTGAGCATCCTCCCTCGGGGTCTAGGTGGGAATTGGGAGAGGGTCGGTGCGAATAGATGGTCATGTGTGAGTCCCATGCCGTGGAAAACCTATCAACTCACTGCAAGACTGGGCGTTACAGAATGAGCATTCTACTTTCTCCGCAATGCGGACTGCGAGATCAAGAAGTTTTGGATCCCTGCTAGCTCAAGCAGTCTGGAGAAACTTGATTAGATTTGAGCTTGCATTGGCCGATGGTCTGTGTGGCGTGAGCAACGCCAGCGACACCTCCGGCTATGCTAGCACCTGAAGTTGCACAGAGGACAAGTGGATCGTGGTGGCGCGGAACAGTAAGGGATCTTTGGTGATTCTACTCATTACCACTTGCTGACCTAGTGTCTTCGTGTAACATTCAGCTTTGTCATGTGGCGTACCGGTGGAAAGAGTAAAATACCTTAAGGGGACGTCCACTCCACCATCGTGAAGTATGTATGTACTCACTGTTGGAAATCTCGTTCGTCGTAGTACCTATGTAGCTTACATAATCGTACCAAAGACGTTAGTAGCACGTTCGTACCTCCATGGTACGACTCATACATGATTCAGCATTTTTCCTGCGGTGGTTCCCATCAACTTTCACAGCGAACAACAACTGCACGGTTGGACGTGCCGGATCATCTGACAGATATCCCTGCCGTACGAATGGCCATCTCATATCCCCATCAACAGCATCCTACCAGTCTCGTTCCAACCCACTTGCACCCATCGAGCGCTTACCATCCGCGATATCCATATCAAACACCTCGTGTGCGCACCGTACATCATGCATGTTATGGCCGAATGGTATGTTTCGCTCCTAAATCGCGCATCCCACGCCGTGATATCTCATAGATCTCCCTCATCTGTTTATAACAAACCCCAGGATCGAGTTGCCTCTTTTGTCATCGTCAGTTGACATCTGCAGCTGCCCTTTTCCTGGGCGGCAATCGTTGATTCGCTCATTCACTACGCCAGACCACTCTTATCTTCGTCGGGACGATCCTCGGGGTCGTGTATGTCGTGAAACAAGTCTCGTCGGGCGTCAAGTCCACTAAAGAGTCGTGAGTGTCGAGTTGCCCCTCGGGCACGCGTCCGAATGATTGGGACGACCAATAGCCCAATAACCCCTTTCCGCAGACTTGAAAGCAAGGGAATACGTATATCAGACAAGGGCGTTTCGGTCAAAACACAGAAAAGATTCGACAGGGAAGACTACGTGGATGCAACTCAGAGGTAAGTAAGTCGTGCCCCACAGGCCGGGGCACGACACCCTAGCGGTGGACAATATACTCGGAGCGACCTAACGCCGCATTCGTCCTGCAGAGGCTGCATCAAAGCTCTGAACGCCGCTAGCTTCGGGCCAGCTGACGACGAGGCGCACAGACACTCGGCCCACTATACCTCGGATGGCAACCACAAGAAGATCTCTGTTCGGAGATCGCACAGCAGCGGAAGCAAATAGTTGGTTCGCATTGTTGAGGGTACGCGGCTCGTTGGTCTCTCGTGGGCGGGTACTTGTTATGCAAACGGCCAAGTTGTCTTTCAGGGTGACATAAGTGCACGGTATGCCTTGAGACGTTTGGTGGAACGGAAATTGTATCATAGGTGTTGTCCTAGCTGTAATATAAACTGCATCATACATGCTCTGTTCGAACTCTCTTTCAACGCATTACCCTCGGTTTTTGAGCAACACCAGTCCAAAGACATCACTGACCACTAGGTGATACTACCCAGCCTGAGGTAGCACGTCAAAGGTATGTAAGCTACTGCAGCACCGCTACCGCATGAAATGATGCCTCATGGTGTGCAATGAGGGGACAGTGAGGACCGAAATCGCACGAAAGCATGTTGTGGGGCGTCTAACTTTTCTACCTGAGCCACTACTACTATTGCATCTGAACCAGGTCAACCCTTCAGTAGCGCACCTTTGGAACACCACCAACATCGTCAAAGCTTCCATTGTGACGTTTACTCCTCGTTCCACGCGCTCCTTTGCAGACTCATCACTGGCACAGCATACAGACGGACTTGAGCTTGCGGGAGTCACTGAACCATCCAAGGACTCACACACTCCCTTCCGACAGTTCTCATCCTCTGCCGAAATAGCCTGCCAGCCTCATGATGTCTCGCTCCCCCATTCCATCGAATTCAACTCCGTCACATACCCCAGCTTCTTCGCGTCCACCAAGTGCTTCGCGTCATTCGCATCGTTCGCACCGCTCAACTTCCTCCCAACGTCCCGACGAAAGCAAAGTGAAAAAGATTGGCCCATCAGCTGCGAAGACATTCGCTGGGCACGAGAGCTACGTGTCGTCTGTCGTGTTCGTTCCAGACGCTGGACAAATCGTGAGTGCCTCCCAGGATGGCACCATCCGGGTTTGGGACATGGAGTCTGGTGAAGAGGTGGGGGACGCAATGAAAGGACGCGAGGGAGGGGTGTATTCCATTGTGATGCTTGCAGGTGGCAAGAGGATAGCCAGCGCGGGTCGGGACAAGTCGATTAGGATCTGGGATGTCGGGGAACGGAAGCCGGAAGGTGAACCTTTGCAGGGGCATTCCGACGGTGTTATATCCATCGACATCTCCCCTAATGGTCGCTATCTAGCCAGTGGTTCCAATGGTCACACGGTTAAAATATGGGATTTGGACACGCGAGAGATAGTCCAAGGCTCAATCAAGTGTGACCACGAGGTTGATTTCGTCAAGTTGTCTCGGGATGGTTTGAAATTGGCGACGGGATCAGAGGATGGCCTTGTTCGCGCCTGGAAGTGGGATATCGGAGAGGAGCTTGTGAAACCTATGAGAGGACATGAGGGAATAGTGTGGTCCGTGTTATGGACAGTGAGTGATGAAGTACTCATTTCGGGATCGGAGGATGGGACGATACGCCGCTGGAATGCGGAGACAGGTGAACCTGCCGGGGAGTCTTTGCAAGCACATGACGACTGGATCTATGCTTTGGCTCTCACGAATGACAACAGCATACTTGCTAGTGCATCTGGCGACTGCACCATTAAGCTATGGAATACCTTGACCTGGGAGCAGCTAGCCACCTGCACACACAAGGACCTAGTTCTTTATGTCATATTCTCGCCGGACGACAAAAAACTTGCCAGCGCGTGCGGTGATAAGTTGGTTTACATATGGGATGTCCCAGAGTTTGAAGATCTTCTGCGGGAGAAGGTACGTGCTCTTATTTCCCCCACGCGAGTCATTTCGCAAACTCATTGTGGCATGTTCAGGCAGCTGATGGGGCAAGATCATCCCTTCTCGATGTACGTCTCTTATATTTCTCTTGGAAAGCTACAACAGAAGGTCAACTCGAACTTCCAGCTTCCGGCCATACCCCGTCCCGTGGAGCGTGTCGAAGGGACTGGAAGGCACAACGTCGACGATTGGTTAAACGTGAGTGTCCTTTTTGGACGTTCACGCGCCAGTTCCGAGTCAGTGGCTTCATCAATGTAACAGTCCCCCACGACTTCGCGCACCAGAGGGTCGAATGCAGGACTGTCGTTTACAGGCTTCTTACATCGCTTGAAGCCTTCGCGCCGTGGCCATTCACAAAGCGTTGTTGTTACTAAACTGTCAGAAGGGAATATGGCAAGGGAACCAACAGCCGCAGTTACCCACATTGCAGAGGCCAGGCCAAAGACGGTACGTCATTCTCTGAGATCTGGGCAGTCGGTGTTCCGTCGTACTGACAGAGCGAACAGTTCATCAAGATCTGGCGTAGAAAACGATCTGAAGGTCGTAGAAGAAAGGCATCAACGGCACGGGAAACGCGGGAGGGCGCCGGTGGACAAACCGGCATTGGGGCAGCGAGGTCAAACAAGGTGGGTCGTTCTCTGACCTCTGGTCGGTGCTTGTTCCGTCGTTCTGACAGAGCCCTCAGATCACGGCCATCATCGGGAAATTGAGTAAACGACCAGAGGCAGATCGTGCTGCAAATGCATCGACGGCACGAGCACAGGACCAAGAGGAAGGCCAGGCAGGGCAGCAAGGGCAGCAGGGGCAACAAGGGCACGAAGTGCAGGGAGACGCAGGCGGAGGGACTGCTCCGGACGAAGAGGAGGATCCGACAGACTCTGAATCGCTGATAAGTAACGGGCCTTGCGGGCGGTGTTGTATTTGGATATGCTTCGACCTCGTCAAGTGTCGTCGATGATTCAAAGGTCACTTCCGCAAACGGTGGGCTACACACCCAGTAGCGCGTTCCCGTTAGCATCATCCTCCGAAAATTGTAAATTTCAAGTTGTGCGATACATCTCAACTACTATTATTCCCCGTGTACACAGATAGACATTATATCGATAGTTCAAAAGTTGAAAACCCTCACTGAATGCTACCAAGTTCGATGGTATCAGTCGCGGCTGGCTCACCAAGCTTCGTGCCTACGCCACGTATTGCACTTTCAGTACCGTGACGGCCGGCAAAAATGAGCGGTATGCAATAAGATGCGAGGCAAACACGGTAAAGGGTGTAATTCATAATGCTTATACACTGCCATGAGATGAGCAAATAGTTCGGGAATGTGTTCTGCCGCATGATGGTCAAAGTCGGAGTCGGAGTCCCCGTTTTGTCGGAAAGGTTACTATGCCACAAGTGAGCGCTCGTCGTGGCGACGCGACGGAGACCCTACTTCGAAGGTCTGTCATATGTTCTCCGAACGAAGGAAGTCTGCGTCGAGCCGACGGGCATGCAGTTCTGATCGATCGCTAGCAATTTATAGTACTGTCACGAATACCACTAGGCACGATGCCTCGGAAGTCAGCATACAATGGTGTTTGTCGACCTCTCGTGGACAGGTGACTGAACCGCGCCCACTCGGGATGTCACTTCAACGCCGTTCGGTGCAATAGATGACTGCGGGGAGCAAGTTCTGCGTGACCCCCGGTGGCGTATGAACGAAGCGTCTGCAGGACGTATGGGTTCGAGGGTTTAAGCTGGAACGATTGCGACTCGCGAGCCCGAGAAGCGTGATGATTTTTGTTGGCTTTTTTTGTCGCTGAGACTGTTTGTGGCTCGGCGGTGGGGGGGATCAATGGGATTTGAGGTGCGCGTACCTTCGGCCATCATTTCGGCGCGGTGTTGACCTGTAGTGGCATCTTGCGCAGGTGCGTAACTGAACGGACACGCTCCAGGCTGCTGTAAACTCATGGAATTTCAGGAGGCGAGCAGGTGCTGGGGCGGTCGTTGACAAGTTGGAATCCTGCATGGCTGGTGTTGAGCATGCTCCCTCGGGGTCTAGGTGGGAACTGAAGAGGATCAGTGTGGATAGATGGCTATATGCAAGTGCCACGTTGTAGAAAACCTATCATCTCACTGGAAGACTGCACGTTACAGAACGAGTATTCTGCTTCTCTGCATTGCTGACATTGAGATCAAGAAGTTTTGGGAACCCTGCTTGCTCGAGCAGTTTGGAGTTGAGCTTGGCAGATGGTCTGTGCGCCATGACTAACGCCAGCGACACGTCCGCCTATGCTGGGCACGGTAAATGGCACAGGACGGTGGATCGAGGTGGCATGGAACCTGTTCGTGCGAGGATGACTCAGCGACATCTATTAATACATAGTGGATCTTCGGTCTCCGCGGATTTGACTTGTGTACCAATGACCATCTTACTCACGTTGACTGTTGTTCTCGCCCTGGTCGAATGCAACTCTAGTCGACTCAATGGCCTCGACGTCACGCTCCGAGTCGAAGGTAGACCGTCTCGAGATCCTTGGTGGGTTGGGGCTATACCACCAAGCACAAATTTACTCATGTCGACTATCACGTACGACCCATACATGATTCACCCTTTGCCTGCAGTGCTCACCTTGCGAATGGCGTCGAAACCTGGCCTTCATTCGCATTGTCCCCCGAGTAAAATGGCACGTCGTGGTGTCTCTGTACAATGTCGACCACAGAGACGCCCTCACCACGGATCATATACGCCCTCTCTTACTCAACGCATACGTATTACCCTCCGTAGGTGCTCTTGTTTCTGTCCACAACTGTCATTTCGCAAACTCATTGTGGCGTGTTCAGGCAGCTGATGCCACGAAATCATCCCTCCTCAACGTATGTCATTGGCCGGTCTTTTGGAAAGCGACAACAGGAGGCTAACTCGCACCACCAGCTTCCGGCGATACCCCATCCCGTGGAGCATGTCGAAGAAACTGCAAGGAACAATGTCGATGATTCGTTGAACGTGAGTGATCTTTCTGAACTGGTTCGGCAGCTTGAATCAATGTAACAGTTCACTCGCGCACCAGAGCGTCGAATGCAGGACTGTCGTTTACACGCTTCTTAGATCGCTTCACGTCTTCGCGCCGTCGACATTCACAAAGTGATGCTGCTACTGAACTCGCAGAAGGGAGTGGGGCAAGGGAACCAACACCCGCAGTTACCCACATTGCAGCGGCCAGGCCAAAGACGGTCCGTCACTCTCTGAACTCTGGGTGCTCGGTGTTCCGTCGTACTGACGGAACGAGCAGTTCATCAAAGCTGGTCAAAGATTATCGTAGAAAACGATCTGAGGGTCGTGAAACACATGCATCTACAGCACGCGAAACGCGGGAAGACGCCGGTGGACAAACCAGCATTGGGGCAGCGAGATCAAACAAAGTGCGTTTTCCAAGCTTTGGTCAGTCCTTTTTCCGTCATTCTGACGGAGCTCTCAGATCGTAACTGTCGTCGGAAAATTGGTAAACGACCACGGGCAGGTCGCACCACAAATGCATCGACAGCATAGGCAGCGCAGGACCAACAGAAAGGGTAGGGACGGCACGAAGCGCAGCAGGGGCATAGAGTGCAGGAAGTGCATGAAGTGCAGAAAGACGCAGCTGAAGGAAGTGCTCCAGATGAAGAGAGGAACTCACAGACCGGTGAAAAGTACCGGGCCTTGCGGGTGGTGTTGTATTTGGATGCGCTTTGCCGTCGTGAAGTATCGTAGATGATTCAAACAAACCTCCCATAGGATGGGTCACACATACAGTAGCGCATTTATACCAGCATCGTGCTTCGAGCATTGTAAATTTCAAGTTGTACGTTACATTTCAACTATTGCTAATCCCGGTGTACACAGATTGACATGGACCTCCTTCAACAGTCCTTGCTGAATGCTCCCAAGTTCGACCATAAAGCTTGTGGTTGGCCCTCAAGCCTCGTGCCTACAAATGCTCTTCCAGCACAGTGGCGGCTGGAAAAAATAAATGGCGATACGCAATAACTTGGCGCAAGCGCGGCCAATGATCAAGGCCAGCATGAGAAAATACGACACTGCCATAAATGAGAAAGCTGCGGGAGATGTGCTAGTCAGTGCCAGTGTGCGAGTCCCTGTTTCGCCGGGAGGTACTAGACCACAAATCGGCTCTGGCCTCTTTTCGTACTGATCAACTTCGAAAGTCTAACATGTTATCCGAACGAAGTACCTGTGTTTCGACGCGATGTGCGAGCCTTCACGATGGTAGTTCTTACGGATCTCCAGGATTTCGTCGTGCTGGAATAGGTACCACCATGCAGGGCGCCTTGGAATTTAGCGAGGAGCTCCATCTATCGAGCTCTCGTTCCCTGTCGAATGGACTAAATTTATTGTCAGCACCGCCCAAGCACAAACGACTGAACTGTACACGCTCGGTAACTTGCTTGACGCCATTCAGTTCAATGCCTGACTCTGCGCAGAAGCTTCTTCGTGTGCCGAAAGATCTGAGTCGCCTTGGAATGCGCATGGACGAAGTGTCTGACGTTCATGTTTGCCTTCGAATGGGAATGACTTGCGACTCGCCAGCGGTCGTTCTTGTGCGACCATAGTCAGTTCTGCAATATTGTGCCGACAGGAGAAAAATTCCGTCATTAGTAGACCACTGCTCTGAGCCGGCGCCGCAAGGAGTGCAAAACGTGGGTGAGAATGCTCGACTTCGAGACATGGGCGCCTTCCGCAGGTATTAGGGAAGACCAAGAGGAGGACTAGGTGCCGGGAAATGGGCATGGCGCTGAGCCGGGTCTCATGCGCTCGAAACTGAGGCGGGAATGTCAATCTGACTGGTTCTTAGTGGTATCTGACTCTGGTCGATGGTATGCAGCGCCTCTGCGACGGCGGAAAAGCTAGGCAGACGTAATCAATAAAACAAGTCAAGTGCAAAAGAATGGACTCACTGCTGTGTAACTTTCTGGGGCTCTGATGGTGATCCTCGCCTGATGCGACTAAATCGATGTTTGCAACTGCAACTAGCTCTGAGAACTGATCTAGTTCTTCGAATGCCATGTCATCCACGAGCTCTCCAAGACCTTTTCGAATGATAAAATAAGAAGGCGGTGTACATGTTGGTATAACCACAATGCCATGCACGAAGACAAACCGGTTTCAATTTTCTATCCCGGTCATGAACGTATTCTGCAGCTCGTCGACTTCCATGCCGACGTTCGCCCCAGACTCATCTGGAGCTTCGTCGCAGCTCGCCTCGTCCGCTTGGCATCTCCCCTTAACATCTTTCTGTTAAATGGATAACTACGCGCAGCAGCTTCTTCGTATGCCGAGCGATCTTTCGCGCGTCTGAGTCTCTCTCGCGTGAGCACGAACGCAGCGTCTGACGCTTGGTTTTGAGTTCGAGCTTGAGTGGGGTGCGGTTCGCCAACCGGAGAAGGCGAATGCGATCTTTTTTGAGGTATTCGAGCGGGCATGTCTTCGGCCACCATCATTTCGAGTTCTTGGCCATGATACCGTTCCACATCGTAACTTCTTGAATAGGTGCGTCACCGAATGCGCCAGCGCCCGCTGCACCGAATAATCCTGCTAGCTCGAATGGTTTCGAGAACTGTGATAGGATTTGAGCTTGGCCGACAGTATCTACTCCGGGAGCGACACCGCCGCCTGTATTGGGCACAGTTGAAGGTATAGAGGACGGGTGGATCGAGGACGGAGAAGTAAGGGATATTTTGGTGGCTTCAGTCCATCAATAACTGTTGAGCAGCTGAGACGACGTCTGGGGTACCACCCTTTGTTTTCACATCATAATCAGCTTTGCAAGCCAGTATAACAGAAGAAAAATACCTTCAATAATGCCCCACTGCTCAGCGCAAGTATTATGAGGAACTCTAACGTGTCTGAGAATTCTGGGAGGTTATATATCTTAGAGTCCCGCATTCTGTTCGTAGGAGGATTGCCTCCACTATCGAAGGGACACATTTTACTAGTTTCTTCTGTCGTGTAGGCTCGTGAGATGACTCACAACAGCAATGGGATCTTCGACACCCTCAACTTTGACTATATTGCGGGGTAATACGGCTGTCTTTCTGACGTTGAGTGACGTTGCTCTTATCCCAAAGATGGATGATCTTGATGCCGTGCTCGAGTTCGACGGTCTGAAGATCCTTGGTGTGTCCTGACTGTGCCGCAACTGCGCAAGCCTGCCAAGAACAAACATAGTTATGTCGATAGCATTGTACCAACAAGGAACCTACTGACACTGCGGGAAAAAAGGCGAGAGTGCACTACGCTTTCGGTAATGATAAGTGTTACAATGTTTAAATTTGAATAGAGACCGAGGATGAGTGGCACGCCAAGCATGGACAATTTCAACAGTTAACTGCTCAAAACACTAGGGACTTTGCTGAGTTTAACTCAAAGGTTGTGCGAGCCGCACTGTCAAACTAAAGGGAGATTTGAGGGAGATTGTATTTAAGTATTACATCAAAAATGCAGTTGTTGCATATCTAACATTGGGTGGTCATTTGGTGATTATGTTTTGTGTATGCGCTGCACATCATTTTTAAATAAGTGAAATGCTCCTTGGTAAGCGAAACTTTTGGATCATAGCATGTTTGGGCCACTCGCATATGAGCACAATATTTTAAAATAAATTTAGATATGCAACAATTGCATTTTTGATGTAATACTTACAGTAACACCTGAGACAGCGTCGAAAAAACCCATGGGACAGACTGAGCTCATATCCGGAAACAGATTTCGCCTGTGCACACATGTTTGAATGGCAAACAGATTCCTGAAATACGTAAAAAATAGACTTAGACCTGTTGTGTGAACATATTGTTCAACTCATATGCTGATTATTTTTGGGGGGAATATCAAGGATATGATGACGAAGATTTCCAGCGAAAATATTTTGGCCAGTTTCTACACTTGATTAACACTGTGATTATGCGACCAATTTAGAAAATGTTGGAAGCTTTGTAGGGAGAGCAGATAACTGATCAAATTCAAGATTTGGGACAACAACATTCGCAAGATCTCGTCAGCATTCATTTTGCAGGACATATTTTGATTTTGTCACGTCTCTGCAACAGGGAAAAAAGAAACACTAGATTCTGAAATTGCTCATGAATATGTAATAGTGCCCCACTAGGGGGTAAATTAGTGGGCCACTAAGGGGATAATCAGTGGGCCACTATTGTACTCGGCAGGCTAGAAGTGAAAGACTAAAGTAAGAGTAAAATGTGACTTCATCGCCCAAACTGCCAGTTCCATCATGACGATAAGCATAACAACAGCGAGTAACGTTGAGGTCACATCAGCAAAACCCTAAGGTAAGATACAGGCCTGTACAGTACTGCACAGCGGGTCACAGCAGGTCACAGTCTCACAGCTAAGTCCCCCCCTGCACAGTGATGTGACAGCATTCCCACAGTTTCCCCACAGCAGCTCACAGCAGCTCACAGCTCCACAGCGGCTGACAGCATCACGGCACCTGTACAGCACTGCACAGTGCTGTACAGTACTCGACAGGCTCAATATTTTCTAATTACTAGTTCTGGTTCTACTGGTTATACTGTGTGAGGTCTAACATTTACTATATTCATGTATCTAGCTACAACAAAAACTATATAATATCTAACACGAGTGGGTGAATGAAGTACGATTTGAGGCGATGAGACTGATTTTAAGGTGGCGGGCTGGTCCTGAGGCGACGGGGCTGATTTTGAGGCGACGGAGCTGACTTTAACGCGACGGGGCTGACTTTAACGCGACGGGCTGACTTTAACGCGACGGGCTGACTTTAACGCAACGGGGCTGATTTAACGCGACGGGGCTGATCCTGAGGCGACGGGCTGATTTTGAGGTGACGTGACTGTTTTTTGAGGCGATGGCGCTGACTTTAGCGTGGCGGGCTGATCCTGAGGCGATGGGGCTGGTTTTGAGGTGACGGGAGTGATTTTGAGGTGACGGAGCTGACTTTAACGCGACGGGGCTGACTTTAACGCGACGGGGCTGACTTTAACGCGACGGGGCTGACTTTAACGCGACGGGGCTGACTTTAACGCGACGGGGCTGATTTAACACGACGGGGCTGATTTAACGTGACGGGGCTGATCCTGAGGCGACGGGGCTGATTTTGAGGTGACGTGACTGTTTTTGAGGCGACGGCGCTGACTTTAGCGCGACGGGGCTGATCCTGAGGCGATGGGCTGGTTTTGAGGTGACGGGAGTGATTTTGAGGTGACGGAGCTGACTTTAACGCGACGGGCTGACTTTAACGCGACGGGGCTGACTTTAACGCGACGGGGCTGACTTTAACGCGACGGGGCTGACTTTAACGCGACGGGCTGATTTAACGCGACGGGGCTGATTTAACGTGACGGGGCTGATCCTGAGGCGACGGGGCTGATTTTGAGGTGACGTGACTGTTTTTGAGGCGACGGCGCTGACTTTAGCGCGACGGGGCTGATCCTGAGGCGATGGGGCTGGTTTTGAGGTGACGGGAGTGATTTTGAGGCGACGGGGCTGATCCTGAGGCGATGGGGCTGTTGTTGAGGCCTCAGAGCTGACCTTAGTGCGATGGGCTGATCCTGAGGTGATGGGGCTGGTTTTGAGCTGACGGGAGTGATTTTGAGGCGATGGGGCCGACTTTGAGGCGATGGGGCTGATCCTGAGGCGATGGGGCTGATCCTGAGGCGATGGGGCTGATCCTGAGGCAACGGGGCTGATCTGGAGGCGACGGGCTGTTGTTGAGGCGACGGGACTGTTTTTGAGGTGACGGAGCTGACCTTAGCATGACGGGGCTCATCCTGAGGCGATGGGGCTGGTTTTGAGGTGATGGGAGTGATGTTGAGGCGACGGGCTGATCCTGAGGCGACGGGACTGTTTTTGAGGTGACGGAGCTGACCTTAGCACGACGGGGCTCGTCCTGAGGCGATGGGGCTAGTTTTGAGGTGACGGGAGTGATGTTGAGGCGATGGGGCCGACTTTGAGGCGACGGGGCTGATCCTGAGGCGACAGGGCTGTTGTTGAGGCGACAGAGCTGACCTTAGTGCGATGGGCTGATCCTGAGGTGATGGGGCTGGTTTTGAGCTGACGGGAGTGATTTTGAGGTGATGGGGCCGACTTTGAGGCGATGGGGCTGACTTTGAGGCGATGGGGCTGACTTTGAGGTGATGGGGCTGACTTTGAGGCGACGAGGCTGATCCTGAGGCAATGGGCTGATGTTGGTGACGGGAGTGATTTTGAGGTGTCGGGTATGTTTTTGTGAGGCGCCGGGCTGATTTTGAGGTGACGGGGTAGCAGGTCCGTGCTTGAGGTGGCGGGTGTTGACATCGTGAGGTGAAGGGTAAGCGGTGGTGTAACGTGTTGAAGTTGAATGGTCACGCGTGACGTGACCTAAACGACTGAAAATTTTGACAAGTCCACGCCATTAGGATAATTATGCTACACTTTTATTACTAATAGTAGTAGTAGTACTACTGCTGCCTCTATGATGAGCTGTCGAATTAGCCGAGACTGTCGTGAGCTGTGAAACCTTCGGAAGCTGTGATCTGCTGTGATAATAGTGATATGTTGTCAGAATGCTGTCATAATGCTGTCATAATGACAAAACCTGTGACCAAATCAGGGTTTTGCTGATGCACTTCTGCTAAAGTGAGTATCCACCATGGATGAGGCACTGGCTGTACTGGTATCAGGATTATGCTCGGGAAAAGAAAGGTGGGATAGATACCTCTGCACCGTTGTGCAGCCATGTGGTGTTTTGCCGGTCACGAGTGTAAACGTGTTCGCGCTGGATATAAATATGAATTGGTGGCATTACTCGAACTGGCTACAACTCACCAACATTGTCGACCCAAGGAAAGATGTTGAAGCATCCCATCTCGTGGGTTATTTATGAAGGTAATACCTGCGTGCATTCGTCTTGAAATGGTTACAGCCTGACAAAAAGGATGACGACATACAATGAGACTAACAATACAAAGGAGGGTGACGATATGCTACATACCGGGTGATGGATTCCTTGGGTGCCATGGTAATCAGGATTTCATTCGAAAATCAGTAACTAGTCTTATTGTTTTTGTTCAACTGAAACCAACCAAAGTCGTCATTGCAAAGTCGTCATTGCAAAGCAAGAGGCTAAATAAAGTAGCATGGTATATTTTCCGACGATCGGCCTGACATGAACTGACTACATGAACTGACTATGGATTACAACAACCCACTACAACGACAACGACCCCTTGAGTGGGGTCGGTGGTGAAAAGAGATAGTGATCAATGAAGAAGTGGGAAAAGGTGTTCGTGTGAAAGTTCAGGACTCAAATAGTGAACACCGATTGTCTATCACGTGATGTTGCTAACCTTGATTTGGAGTGCTCGGCATTTTCCATCGGAGTGCCACTCACTATTTCAGGTGCCACTCAGCCACTTTCGCAAGTCTTTCTGCTCCCCATCACCCACTCAATCACTCCACTCAATCATCACCGCTCACCATCCATAGCACGGTTTTTTTTGTCTTCTATAGTTTCTCTCTTTGTATATTACGTTTACGAGATACAGTAGTACTAGCAGTGTAACTGAGGATGGTAACAAGTATCTGAATATGAATTCCGAAAGTCCAAAGTAAGCAGGACAACAATGTAGAAATAAAATGAGCCTAAGCAAGAAACACGAGTGCCAAATCTGACCAGCCCAAGGTACGAATGCGCGTTGATATGACGTGTTGTCGATCAGTACTGACAATAAGATCAAGGGCGACGACGCATCAATCCCCAATCAAAGAGGGTCACTCTACTGGGTGGGGTCCCCTCTAGACTCATTGTATAGATTTTGAATGGAATTTTTATTATATGCATCCATGGAGTTCACTGACAATGACACCCTATATAAGCTGCTGCATGTCATTATCCAGCCTCAGCCTCATTGTATAATTCTTCCCAGTAGTAACTAGTACTCGCTCACACACCCGTCTCGACATGGGCAATGTCATTAGCATATTTTTCGCCCACCGACTGGTTCGGGTGAGATAATCGTTCTATCTCGCTATCTTACGTTGACCTTAGTTTGATAGATCCTCTTCATCGTTGATCGAGGTGAGATTATCTCCGAGGGGCCCTGTAATTTTCGTTAACCTTAGCTCTTCAGACACTTCCCTCGCGGCACATTGCACCTCTGGTTTCAATTACGAGCGGTAAAGCTGCTGCAGAGGACAGTGGGGAGGCATGGATCTGCAACCAGTCTCCACCCGAGCATGGCCCCATTTACATCATCGAAGTGAGATTTTTTTCTACCTACATAGCTCTGTCCCATATCTTTTTTAGCCTCCCCTCAAATGTGAGAGTGATAATGATTCATCCACTCTCCGGAGTGGAAATCGCCAGTGTGTCGGGACCCCCACCCCACCGTCCACAAGCTCACCTCTCGAACGCAAGAGGGATGGGGATTCATCCAATCTCCCGGCAGCAAAACGTCAGTGCTTGTCCACACAGGAGTGCCCGTCCGCAAAATCGCCGATCCAGCGCCCTCTGAAACGCAAGAGGGATGGGAATTCATCCAATCTCCCGGTCGCAAAACGTCAGTCTTTGTCCACACAGGAGCGGCCGTCCACAAAATCGCCGATCCAGCGTCTCCTCAAACATAAGAGGGATGGGAATTCATCCGATTCCCCGACCGCAAAACGTCAGTGTTTGTCCACAAAATCACCGATCCAGCATCCCCTGAAATGCAAGGGGGATGGGAATCCATCTGATCTCCCGGCCGCAAAACGTCTGTACGTGTTGACCACACAGGAGGGCCAATCTGTAAGATTGATTGTTCGATATCCTTCACTTTCCCTGATATTCGCGATAGGAATCATTGAAGAAACAATTGACATTAAAACGACCCCGCGACGAAGCTGAGGGCTTTGCCCCATCGAAGCAACTCCGTACTGTAAGTGCTTATTCGCCTCCTTTTGAAAAGTTATGTTACTGACTTGATTAGGCGTCACCACCATCCATATTACAACTGCCTAACGAACTCTTACACGAGATCATTAGCTATGTACCCATGGAGGGTCTCAAAGTCATCACCCAGATGTCATCTTTGTTCAAGGAGATCGCCGCTCCACGTTATTTCGTGGAAGTGGACTTCGAAGTGCCGCAGCCATGTGCCTTCTGGGTGGCTGTTTACCCCAAAGACTGCGAGGCCCTTCTGCTTTGGAGGAGGACTCGAGCCTTCAGTCTACCAGAAAATCTATACTTCCATATGATGTCAGCGACTGACAGAGATTTGCTGGCGCTCGACATGTTCTTCCGGTCATTACCCCAGTTTGAGGAGATTTCAACATCCGTTAATTTGTCGTGCGTTGGAGCCTCATTCTCGTCAAGCGTAGTGGCATCTTTACTGGAGAGCATCAAGAGCGCTGGATGCCCGGAACTTACCTACACCGGGAACTCACTTTCCCAACTCTCCCGCATTTCAATACCGAGGAATCTTCCCCACGCAGATATACCCAGCTGGATACAGTCACTCACAGTACGGTCCAAAATTATCTTCACCGTGCCAATGATCCCCTTTACGTTTGCTACCCTACTCCATTCACCCCTCACAGAGCTCATTCTCACGGACACCCATATGAGCGGATCGCAGTGGACTAGACTGCTCCGAGAGCTGCACTTTCCACAGCTGCGAACCCTCGAAGTTGATCGCCAATGCCCGGTCAATACCCTTGTGACATTTTTGCAGCGACATCCCCTCCTCGAGCACCTTACCGTCCACTCGCGTGGGCAATGGAAGAAAAGCACGTCCAATATCAACATTCGGGTCAACCTTCCATCATTACATTTCTTGGGCGGACCACCTGGAATACGTCCTGGCGATATCTCGACACCTGGAGACTCCAGCTTCCGTGAGGTCGCTCAGATTCTCCATAGTCGATGTAGTGGCTGGCGATGCTCAGCTACCTAGGATTCTTGATTGCGCCAGTCTCCTTCCTTCCCTTAAACATGTCCTCATCTGGTTTCCTGTCATCTTCCAGACCATTCCCATATCAAACTTTGAATTCCCTAAGACTGAATGATGCAGCTGTGCTGTGCCGCGTCTAAGCATTCACTGTTCGAGCAACTCTGAAACGGAAGGGGGCAGCAGTGTTCTGGTAGGTCCTCCAAACCTCTTACAGACTATGATGATACTCAAAGATGATGTAGGTTCATTGTTGTCAGTGGCTCAAGGCCTTCCTGAAGATAAGAAAACTTGACATATTCTGAGGAGCATTGGATCCAGATGACGAAGAAATCCGGAGTGCTTTCTCGTGTCCCACTCATGCCAATACTGATACCATAGCTATCACTATTAAATCCTGGTAATCCTTGTAGCTCTACCTCTTTTTGTATCATACAATATCCGCAGCGTCCGCTCTCTTTTGTAATCTTAGATGTTCTCAACCCCGCTGCATTGCCATCCGCACACTAGAGATCATACACTGGTTGAGTTTGAGTTTGAGTTTGAGTGGCTTACTCAATGTCGGCTTATCGCGGTCACCGCCTCACTTGATGGCAGGAGCTGCCGCATCGACAGACCAGGGTATAGCGAGTGGCAAACTTGCGTCGGATTCGAACTACTACCAATTTGTAATACACTTGTTACATTTGCCAGATGCCCAAGTCCGTGGGCCATCGAGAATTATTGTGACCCTGGGTGACTGTGACTAGTGTGACTGGTGACTGGTGACGAGTGGTAATATTACCAGGCGAGTGGGAATTTTTTGAAAGACCATAACTTGCTCGTCTGCACCAACAGCTATTTAAGAGGACTCTTAGCGGGACTATTGGTGTAGTTCAGAGCATTTAAGAGTAACACAGTACATGCAAGTACACTGATCAGAGGGTACATAGTACAACATAGATTTTGTTCAATTTCTGGGAAAGAAGATTGATTATGTATTTGAATTGTTCATATGATGACCTGATTATTCCCCCCACTCGATGCCGGAGCCAGTCGCATCGACAGACTCATGGGACCTGCTAAAAACATCGGGTACAGTAGGCAGATTAGTAGATTCTTGATGCGCAGCACGCTGGGGATAAACGTTGACTGTCGTGTCGATAGACTCGACAGACCTGTCGAGATGCTTGTCAGGGACAGCCAAGGAGTGGTGAGGTTCAATAGATCCGTGAGGCGCAGGGACCATAGAAGACTGCCAGCCATGGGGACCGCCCGCTATGGTAGACCCATGCAGCCTGAATATTGCAGAAGGTATCTCAACTGGAAAGGAGGATGGCAAGTATCTCATAAGGATGTTGATGAATATGCAAACTACGGCAAATAAGACGATTTGTTTGACGGAGAAGGCTGTTGGATGTCGACTCTGTAGTCACAGCAGGCGGTGGTTAGCCATCTTCAGGAGTCTTAAGCAACTTTGCAGTGGTTAACAAGAAGGACGACTTGCTTGTTTCTGCTGTGACCACACCTTGATGCTGCTGTGACCGTCTAGGGTGCTGGCTGTAGCAACGGTGCATCCATGAGTGCCTTCGAAAGCCTGTTGAAGATGAGCAGGGAGGACAACACTAGAGGATTGACTTACTGTCACCGCAACAATGAGTTCACCAGTGTCATATCCCATATCATATGTGTCATCCCTGGACCTCCGGACCGTCTCCGGATCTCATACAATGCTCTCGTCTCATCTCCGCTCTTCCGATTCATCTCCGGTGGCTATCCCTATCTTGCTTACTATTTCCGCTTATGTCTCTCCATTCTATCTTGACGTTTTCTGACAACCCTGTCGCCTTTCGTCTCACTTTGGTTTAGCACAACTCTCATGACTCCCCTTGACTCCCTATGACTCCCTTCGACTCCTTCTGATTTATTCTGACTCCCTCTTCCTAATTATGGTAACTCCGGCTCTCCGGATACCTTCATGTTTACTTGTCATTGTAGCTACTTTCCTTTATTGGTTATTCTCCGTTGTAGCTTAAAAGCTTGACATGTACTTCGTATTCTGCAGTTTGAATATCATCTTAGTCTCCTCCTATCAACTCGTCCTGAACTTCCTCTGATCAACTCCTATTCTCCTCACTCGACACTTGAAGCAAGTCTTCTTGTCGTCACTCTGACCTAACTCCATATCATCTCCGACGCTCCACTCCTCCGACAAATACTTGGACAAGAACTTGCGGCAAGGGCGCAACACATAAGTTGAAGCCGACGTCCATTTCGCCCCCTTCGCATATACTCCTACTATCTCTGCTTCTCCGATAACTCCGGAGGAACCGGACTTAACAACCAGCTGGAGTGATTAGTGTCAGTAAGTTCATTCGTGGAGGTGACCCATTCAGTACATACCACTACCATGTTCAAGTTTCCCCCGAAGGGCACCCATTTGATAGTCGAAGACTCGAGCAAAGCCATTATCACCCCTGACAATCACCCAACTTGCCTCCCGAGCGACCAAAATTTGAAGCGGGACATTTACCAAGATCGTATGGTGGTAGTTTTGCGCGCAATGCATAGAAGTCAAGACGTATTTGTCAACGCCATCTCGTAAGTTGGAAACTAAGATATGCTGGCCATCTAAACATGTATTTCCACTGCACGAAATTAGCTAATGCACCACGCAGTCGTAGGAATACTCACATGCGACCGTTAGTTTTCTTCTTCCACTTGAGATCCCATGGCTTGATTGAGTAGCAGAATCTAAATTTTCATGAACATAATGAGTGAGGAGAAGAGGGGGAGCCTGAGGGAGACCACAACACACATGAATCTACTCTCCAGATAAGATACGAGTACACTTGACCCGTCATCGCAAAAATGTACGGAATGAGCCACGTAGGGCAGTGTCTCTGCATTGCTGGCCAAGGAAATAAATGATTCTTGACTGGAGGTTAAACTTATCCGTAAGGCAGATAATGAAGACTTACTACCGGCTGGACAGACTTTCCACACCCGGAGTTCACCATTGCCCACACTGGCCAGGCGGCGGTGAACAGAATTCCATGCAATCGATTCAATCGCGCCCACATGAGCGAGTGTGATTGACACAAAGCTGAAGATAGGTGTATCCTTCCCTTGCTCATAGAGATGAATGTTGCCGTCCGATGCGCCAAAGACAAAACCATCATCGTCTCAATCAGTCAGCTTAATCCATGCTAGACAGCTGATGAAGCCGGCTGACGGGATACAAATCTCTTGGATCATCTCCCCCGAGGAGAGGTTCCACACAACTACGTGACTGTCATTGCCTGCAAACATGTGAGATAACTATGAAAACGCAACCAACTGATCTTACCTCCGCTAAGCAACATGGAGCCCTGGCCGCTGATTGCCACTGCGTTGATGGCCTTTGTATGCCGTGTCAGGGTGAACTTGGGAGATAACTGGGCGACTTGGAAGTTTAGGACAATTCAGAGGGGACACACTATACAACATACCTCGGACATCTTTCTGGTGGATGGATTTGAACGACATTAGAGGAGCGACCAGCAAGCCCTATATACCGTATGGTTGACGACAGAGGACAATACGAAATGACATGAAGACACAGACCAATGATTTGGACGAGTTAGCGTCCTCGAAAGATCTGATTCACTATTGTCAATGAGGCATACAATAAATTAGCCATTAAACAGTCAATACATGAAGTTGAGTATAAGTTTGGAAAGCACACCGGGGATTAACGCGTCGTTGCCCTTTGATCTTATTGTCAGTACTGATCGACAACACGTCATATCAATGTGCATTCGTACCTTGGGCTGGTCAGATTTGGCACTCGTGTTGTTGCTTAGGCTCATTTTATTTCTACGTTGTTGTCCTGCTTACTTTGGACTTTCGGGATTCATATTCATATACTTGTTATGCTGCTAATACTACGGTATCTCGTAAACGTAATATACAAAGAGAGAAACTATAGAAGACAAAAAAACCGTGCTATGGATGGTGAGCGGTGGACCGTGGTGATTGAGTGGAGTGATTGGGTGGGTGATGAGGAGCAGAAAGACTTGCGAAAGTGGCTGAGTGGCACCTGAAATAGTGAATGCCACTCCGACAGAAAATGCCGAGTACTCCCAAATCAAGGTTAGCAACTGTCATGTGATAGACAATCAGTGTTCACTATTTGAGTCCGGAACGTTCACACGAACACCTTTTCCCACTCCTTCCTTGATCACCATCTCTTTTCGCCACCGACCTACTCAAGGGGATCATTGTAGTGGGTTATTGTAGTCAGTTCATGTAGTCAGTTCATGTCAGGCCGATCGTCAAAAA